>JAWPHD010009440.1:0-103849 GCA_037043455.1 Cyrtodaria siliqua | reverse complement strand
TGAAATTTTGAGTATATTTTTTATCTGAAAGCCTCAGCGCAAATCTCTGTTTTGTTTTTCCCTGGTTCGAGATTGGACCAGTAACACAGAAGTTATATGATGCCTGATTTAGTTAAATATGCTATATTTCGTCTCTTTAACAGGATAGTGCCTTTTGATTTTTTTTCATCTAATCTTTAGCAAACTTGCCAGATCATTAATATCAGTGGAAGCATGGACATTCAAAAACCCGTCAGATCAGATCATTAACACTGCAATTATGGCCCTAGACTTTCTTAAATATGCTATAGTTTGCCTTGTTCAAACGAAGGGGTCTGTCTTCATTTTTCATGTGATCTTTACCAAAGTGGGCAGTATGTGTGTGTTCGTGTGGGGGTATTATATTTCTTTTAAAGGTTAAAATTGCAAAACGATCACAATGCATTGTTATTTTGTACATATGTATTGCAATGTTCCATAAGCATTGCACTGGAAAGATCTTGAGCATTGAACCAGAAAACAATCAGGAAAGCAACGAAAGCGAAGGAATATAATAATAATATCACTACACACAGGATATAATTCTCTTTAATTTGCGACTACTCAGAGACTGCTGTGAAAAATGGTGCAGGTTCAGATTTGAGCAAAACTACAACATCAGGAAGTAGCATAAAGTAGGCCATAGTCAGACTTTTCAAATAACATTTATTGACATTTTTAGAAAACAGGAATATTCTGAAAATACCAGTACATTCTAAACATAATGTTGTCTTTAATTTGAGACCATTTGCAGACTGTTGCTTTAAAAAATGTCAATTTCTATAGAATTACCAACGGAAGTGCATACCTGTACATGACATTTTGAGTGTATTTTCTATCTGGAAGCATCAGTCCAAATTTCTTCTTTTATGACAATTTCTATAGAATTACCAATGAAAGTGTATTTAAACGTGAAATTTTGAGTATTTTTTTTATCTGAAAGCCTCAGCGCAAATCTCTGTTTTGTTTTTTCCTGGTTCGAGATTGGACCAGTAACACAGAAGTTATATGATGCCTGATTTAGTTAAATATGCTAAATTTCGTCTCTTTAACAGGATAGGGCCTTTTGATTTTTTTTCATCTAATCTTTAGCAAACTTGCCAGATCATTAATATCAGTGGAAGCATGGACATTCAAAAACCCGTCAGATCAGATCATTAACACTGCAATTATGGCCCTAGACTTTCTTAAATATGCTATAGTTTGCCTTGTTCAAACGAAGGGGTCTGTCTTCATTTTTCATGTGATCTTTACCAAAGTGGGCAGTATGTGTGTGTTCGTGTGGGGGTATTATATTTCTTTTAAAGGTTAAAATTGCAAAACGGTCACAATGCATTGTTATTTTGTACATATGTATTGCAATGTTCCATAAGCATTGCACTGGAAAGATCTTGAGCATTGAACCAGAAAACAACCAGGAAAGCAACGAAAGCGAAGGAATATAATAATATCACTACACACAGGATATAATTCTCTTTAATTTGCGACTACTCAGAGACTGCTGTGAAAAATGGTGCAGGTTCAGATTTGAGCAAAACTACAACATCAGGAAGTAGCATAAAGTAGGCCATAGTCAGACTTTCAAATAACATTTATTGACATTTTTAGAAAACATGAATATTCTGAAAATACCAGTACATTCTAAACATAATGTTGTCTTTAATTTGAGACCATTTGCAGACTGTTGCTTTAAAAAATGTCAATTTCTATAGAATTACCAACGGAAGTGCATACCTGTACATGACATTTTGAGTGTATTTTCTATCTGGAAGCATCAGTCCAAATTTCTTCTTTTATGACAATTTCTATAGAATTACCAATGAAAGTGTATTTAAACGTGAAATTTTGAGTATTTTTTTTATCTGAAAGCCTCAGCGCAAATCTCTGTTTTGCTTTTTCCTGGTTCGAGATTGGACCAGTAACACAGAAGTTATATGATGCCTGATTTAGTTAAATATGCTATATTTCGTCTCTTTAACAGGATAGGGCCTTTTGATTTTTTTTCATCTAATCTTTAGCAAACTTGACAGATCATTAATATCAGTGAAAGCATGGACATTCAAAAACCCGTCAGATCAGATCATTAACACTGCAATTATGGCCCTAGACTTTCTTAAATATGCTATAGTTTGCCTTGTTCAAACGAAGGGGTCTGTCTTCATTTTTCATGTGATCTTTACCAAAGTGGGCAGTATGTGTGTGTTCGTGTGGGGGTATTATATTTCTTTTAAAGGTTAAAATTGCAAAACGATCACAATGCATTGTTATTTTGTACATATGTATTGCAATGTTCCATAAGCATTGCACTGGAAAGATCTTGAGCATTGAACCAGAAAACAATCAGGAAAGCAACGAAAGCGAAGGAATATAATAATATCACTACACACAGGATATAATTCTCTTTAATTTGCGACTACTCAGAGACTGCTGTGAAAAATGGTGCAGGTTCAGATTTGAGCAAAACTACAACATCAAGAAGTAGCATAAAGTAGGCCATAGTCAGACTTTTCAAATAACATTTATTGACATTTTTAGAAAACAGGAATATTCTGAAAATACCAGTACATTCTAAACATAATGTTGTCTTTAATTTGAGACCATTTGCAGACTGTTGCTTTAAAAAATGTCAATTTCTATAGAATTACCAACGGAAGTGCATACCTGTACATGACATTTTGAGTGTATTTTCTATCTGGAAGCATCAGTCCAAATTTCTTCTTTTATGACAATTTCTATAGAATTACCAATGAAAGTGTATTTAAACGTGAAATTTTGAGTATTTCTTTTATCTGAAAGCCTCAGCGCAAATCTCTGTTTTGTTTTTTCCTGGTTCGAGATTGGACCAGTAACACAGAAGTTATATGATGCCTGATTTAGTTAAATATGCTATATTTCGTCTCTTTAACAGGATAGGGCCTTTTGATTTTTTTTCATCTAATCTTTAGCAAACTTGCCAGATCATTAATATCAGTGAAAGCATGGACATTCAAAAACCCGTCAGATCAGATCATTAACACTGCAATTATGGCCCTAGACTTTCTTAAATATGCTATAGTTTGCCTTGTTCAAACGAAGGGGTCTGTCTTCATTTTTCATGTGATCTTTACCAAAGTGGGCAGTATGTGTGTGTTCGTGTGGGGGTATTATATTTTTTTTAAAGGTTAAAATTGCAAAACGATCACAATGCATTGTTATTTTGTACATATGTATTGCAATGTTCCATAAGCATTGCACTGGAAAGATCTTGAGCATTGAACCAGAAAACAATCAGGAAAGCAACACAATCTTATTTACAGATCAAATAATCAGGAAATCAACAAAATCATATTTACAAATTAAAATTGTCATCTTGGCAATGTAAAATCGTATTTGTCAACAAGGGACACTTGTTTGCTACAGTAAAGTGAATTCCGATCAGATCAACGGTCCCTGGTCTTAGTAAGGTTTTGGAGGCAGAAAATATAACAGAATAGAATAGAACGCGCATGCGTAGTACTATATGTCGGCCATATGCAATCATAAGTATTGAACTGAATATCAACGGGGAAAAGAAGGCATTTCCCAACAGTTTATGTTGGCTTGTATGCCCAAAATATATTCATACATACATTTTATTTTATTGCATTGTTTCTTCTACATACCTGATGCAAGAATGTTATAAATAACAGACAAAAACAGCACACAATTCATGTGAAAAGACGATCATTTCTTGTTCGTTATTTATTATTATCTCGTAAATTCAGCATGTTTTTATTAATCCATGACAATTCATTTCAAAATTCTGCATTCTTGGAAATAATTATTGAAGGACATTGACCTGTGCGGCAAGATTTGAAAAGGGTATTATATCTCTGACAAGAGTCGACCCCATCAACAGACATTACTAGTATAAAGCAGCTATGAAGCTATTTCAGCATAAACAACCAACGTATCTCAGTCGACTACAGTATAAATATCATGCATGCATGAAACTCACCAAAGGGAAGAATCGTGTCAATCCAGGCAATTTGTTTATGAATGCCCATGTTTTTAGTAGACCGTTTTCTTCAATGTGTACCTTTCAAAATAACGCATACTGTGTCGGTCCATATTTCAATTATTTGCAAACTTCCCCGTATTTAGCTAAGAACTATAATGTGTCCATTTGTAAACAAATAAAAATCATAGTTACGTATATTGTGCAGTTTGTTTTTAATAATGTTTTTGTACATGTCTTTCCAAATAAAAGTGGAGAGACATTAAAGAACAAGTCATTGTTCGTTCGTCTGTCACTGTTCGTTCGTCTATCACATTTATTGCGGTAACTAGTCATTATATCCCAGCAAACAAAGTTGAAGAAGTTATGTAGGAGTCGGTTGGTCGGTCACTTCAACAAGTTATTCACACTATTCTCCGTAACCTCTTCATGGATTTTCAATCTTTGTGAGAAGCATTAGTATGAAGTGCAGCTGTGCATGTGATAGTCTTGTTCCTGTTTATTAATTTGAAGCTAAACTTTTTTCAAGGAAAAAAATAACTATTGCCATCACTTGATCATCGCCTAGGTTAATTTTGATTGTTTTTATGGTGCTTATATCTCATTTTCAATAAGGTTATATAATTATGATGGTCGACTATGTTGTGGTGGGGGCAGACTACCAATTTTTCCTGGGATAAGAACCAGTACTGTAGACACCTCGCCATCTGTAGGAATCTACACTTGCACGTCTAGGTTAAAGTTTGTATGTAAGCTAATCTAACTACATAATGGATTGAAACTTAACAATCATATGTATTCGGCATCATAAGATGACATCATCATACTTCCAGATTGTGTACCCGTGCTTTCACTTTAACAAAATTATGGGCCCCTTTTAAATTCTTTGAAAACATATTAGCATGTATACATTCTCTTGTAGCATTTCGTTACCCTTGCCTAAAAGAATACATGCTCCCCTTTCTGTTTCAATTTTCTGTTTGAAGTATTTCATGTTTCTGTTAGTAGTATTTCATGTTTCCTGCTCCAAAATTGGGGTAGGTAGTACGATATATATATATATATATATATATCTTTTTCAGAAATTTCATTCAGAAAACATTATTCTAAACTCTGATTTTGAGGGCCTAAAGGATGATTCTATTAATATATATAATTTAAAATTGCTCCAAAATGGACTTTGAACTCATCACCTGAAGATGTGTTGCTAGGAAAAATACATAGAAAACCAGTCACAGTAATATTGTAAACTTTATATGATAATATCGGCCACCAATTTGTCGGTAGCAATATCGTTTATATATATAGTAATCGCACCGTCTGTCTGTCCGGATTCCGTCATTCCGCAGATCGTGCCCGGAGTACCTTCAAAACCCTTTCATGGATTTTTGATTAACTTGGCACAAGTGATCACCATAACAAGACGATGTGTCGCGTGCAAAACCCAGGTCCGTACCTCAAAGGTCAAGGTCACACTTAAAGTTTATAGGTCAAAAATAGGTACGCAATTTCATGTCCGAACCGTAACGTCACAACCCCTGCAGGGATTTTAAAATAACTTGGCGCAAGTGATCACCATAACAAGACGATGTGTAGCGCGCAAAACCCAGGTCCGTACCTCAAAGGTCAAGGTCACACTTGCAGTTCATAGGTAAAATTTAAATTACTTGGCACAAGTCATCATCATAACAAGACGATGTGTCGCGCGCAAAACCCAGGTCCGTACCTCAAAGGGCAAGGTCACGCTTGCAGTTCATAGATCAAAAACAGTTACGCTATTTCGTGTCC
The DNA here is from genome assembly GCA_037043455.1 of Cyrtodaria siliqua. NCBI lineage: Eukaryota > Metazoa > Mollusca > Bivalvia > Adapedonta > Hiatellidae > Cyrtodaria > Cyrtodaria siliqua. The sequence continues at coordinate 98,067 of JAWPHD010009440.1, read as the reverse complement.
AGACCGTAACGCCACAACCCCTGCAGGGATTTTTAAATAACTTGGCACAAGTGATCACCATAACAAGACAATGTGTCGCTTGTAAAACCCAGGTCTTCAAGGTCAAGGTCACACTTGGAGGTCAACAGTCAAATTGTGTCCTGTCAATAACTCTGGCATTCATGGACGGATCTTAAAATAACTTGGCACAAGCGCTCACCACAACAAGACGATGTGTCTCGTACAAAATCCAGGTCTGTGGCCCTAAGGCTAAGGTTACACTTAGCGGTCAAAGGTCAAATCTTGTTCGGTGAATAACTTTTGCATGCCTAGATGGATTTTCAAATAACTTGACACAAGTGCTCACCACAACCAACTACGTGTCATGCACAAAATCCAAGTCCATGGCTCCAAGGTCAAGGTCATACTTAGAGGTCAAATGACACTTCGGGAGCATTTATCACTTACAGTGATATTTCTTGTTTATTTTTTATTTTATTTTTTTGTTTGAAATAGAAAACAAGAAAGGTTAGGGTCGGGACAAACTATAGGGTAGGTCGGGAACCTGAAACATGAATATTTTTTTCTTGGCCTTAGCTATTGTGACTGTTTGTCCGCATGTCCGTCCACTAGCTCTTGGTTAAACAACTTCTCCTTGGACAGTTCTGACCAAATTTCACCGAGGTCAAATTATTCCAAAATTTTACAAATTAGGTCAATGCGACATCCAATATGGCCGCCATTACCAAATACGGTCAAAACTTTAAAAAATCTTTGAACAGATTTTGAAAGTTTTTGTTTATAAATGATCGTCAACTCCTAAACTACAAAAGTTTTACAATCAAAGCTCGCAAGTTCACAAATGGCTGTGCCTCGGGTTTCCAGTTTGTTACTTTGGATATTTTACATAGACTTATATAGGACTGTATTTATTATAGGACATTTGTAAACAACATCTCCTCATAAACCACTCGACCAACTTTGACATGGACGATATTGAGGTCATTGCCTTCCAAAATTGTACAAGTTATGTCAATGCGACATACAAGATGGCCGCCATTACCATATATAGTCAGAACCTTAAAAAAAATCTTTACAAAAACCGCTAAACAGATTTTGACAGTTTTTGATGATAAATAATTGCCAGCTCCTACACTACAAAAGTTATACAAACAAAGTTCCTAGGGTCAAAAATGGCTGTGCCCCGGGGATCTAAAGTTTGTATATGGAGATTTTACGTACACTTATATAGGGCATTTGCAAATGACATCTGCTCAGAAACTGATGAGAGGATGACCTTTATTGATTTTTAGGTCAAATTATAGATCACTTGTACAGTCACTAAATAAAAAATAACATGAGTTCTTCCAGCATGTTCTACAAAGTGTCAAACGAAACCTGGAGCCTTTGCATGTATTTCTGTCTGGTGGTGCAGGTGTTGGAAAATCGGTAGTTGTCTCAGCTTTACAAGAAGCATTGTTGCGACATTTGTCTACTTCGGCAGGTGACAATCCTGATGTAGGCAAAGTACTTTTGTGTGCACCTACTGGAAAAGCTGCTTTCCACATAAGTGGCATGACTATCCACTCAGCATTTCGTATCCCTGCTAGTCAAGGCTACTCCATCAAACCATTAGATAGTGACACACTTAACACCTTGCGAACCATATACAGAGATCTCGCTGTTGTAATGATTGACGACGTTTCAATGGTTGGACACAACATGCTGATGCTAATCAGGCTTCAACAAATTAAAGGTTCAACTTTATTTTTGAAAACCTGAAAAACAACTTCTGTCCTCTTGCAATTAATTTGTAGTAGAAATTATTTGCAATGCATGAACTTGACGAAATCATGAGACAAAAAGATGACAAGGAGTTTGCAGAGATTTTGAATAGGTTACGTGAAGGAAAGCATCAACAAAGCGATATAGAAGTTCTTAAAAAGCGTGAAATAAAAACAACAAATCCAAATTATCCAAAGAATGCTATTCACATTTTCAGTACAAATGCCAGCGTGGAATCATTTAACAAAGAAGCATTCCAATTATCACCTTGTATAAAAATTGTCACAACAGCTTTGGATACTGTAATAGGAGATGATACTAAATCTGTAAAAGAGCAACTAATTTTTAGGTTGCCAAATGATGCCTCAAAAACGGCTGGTTTGCAAAAGAAACTAGGTATAGCTGTTGGAATGACGTATGATCTATGTGCAAATCTTGATGTTAATGATGGATTAGCCAATGGTTCAAGTTGTTGTATTACATGTTGTATTACATTCATAGAAAGCAAACAACAAAATACAAATAGACCAAGTATTGTTTGGGAAAATTCTATGACCAAAACGTAGGTTCTTGAATGGCGTGCTAAATACAGACATTTATATCATATTGGTATTGATCCTTCTTGGATACCCATTTTTGATATCAAAAGAAACATTTCTGAAGATTCAATTCCCACTTCGCCAATCTGCAGTCAAAACCATACATAAATCACAGGGTGACACTTTAAATGAAGTTGTTATTGACATGTCTGGTACACGAGTCTTTTCTCATGCACACTACGTTGCCATTAGCAGAGAAAAACACTACAGGGTCTCAATATTTTGAATTTAAATGAAACAAAGATATCAGTGTCTGAAAAAGTCAAACAAGAATTGACTAGGTTACGAAATGAACAAGTTCTTGCTTTGTGTTATGTTCCACTATATCAAATTCAAGACGCTCTGGCAACACTTGTGTTTTTGAATACTCGATCTTTGAAAAGCCATAAAGATGACATTTTCCAGGAACTAAATGTTCAAGATGCAAACATGGTTTGTCTTGTTAAAACATGGCTTACTGCTGAAGATGAAATGCATACTTTGAATGTACTAGTATATCAGCTATTCAGAGCAGACGGTTCCCAAAGTGGGAACACAAGGCCTCACCGGGGTATTGCATTGTCTCCTTCATGTTCAATAAGTTCTTTGAGAAAACACTTACTCGAGTTTGTGTCACCAGTCACATACAATACAGAATTTGTAATTCAAGGCGACTTCAATTCTGATATATTACAAGAACATACAGTCAGTGCCTTCATTGAAGAACAATTTCATTGCAAGCAAGTTGTTCCGAAAGCGACTCATGATTCAGGATCGCTTATTGATCATGTTTACTCAAACATTGAATCCATCAAAAATGAAGTGATAGAGTGTGTTTGGTCAGATCATGCCTTAGTTTATTTTACAATAGCTCATTAAAGAGTCATCCATCACAGATTGTATCTAGAAAATTGAAAATAAACAGCTTATGATTTTAAAATACAAGTATATCAGTTTGATGTGGTAGTACTCTATTCTTCAACCCACCAGTGTAAAATTTTTCCTAATTACTGCATGAGGCAGTCAGTAGGAATAAGGCGGTTTATGTCGGAAATGGGGTTGACCGTCACTTTTCAGTATATATGTAATCAAGCTTGGTAAGGAGACCTATTACGAGACCACCTAGTGCAATATATTGATCACCATTTCATTCCCCAAAGTATTGTTTTAAATTACAACACTCCTGTATTAAGAGACCACCTATGTTAATAATATTACTCTTCCATTGACAGATCTCTTCATAAACTTGGTCTCCGAACACAGGTTTTTACTGCACTTTAATTGTTAACACACCACATCAATGCATTTGTTATTATGAACTTTTGTGTCTTAAGAAGATTATGTTGTAATTATTACAGTTTGTTATTCAGATGTTATTTTTATGCCGCCACCACCAAATGGTGAGGATGCATATAGTATTAGACATGTCCATCCATCTGTTCGTCCTGAACATTTTGTGTGTTTATCTCTTCTCACAGTTTTCAACCGATTGTTTCAAAATTGTACAGGATGCTTATTCATCAAGACGTGCATATCAGTTCGCCAACAAAATCAACCTTGTGTTAGCAAAGTTAAGGCCTCTTTTTCTTAAGATTTGTGCGGATTGTATTTAATGGGGGCATTTACGTCCCATGGGCACATTCCTACTTTACATTGTATCCTGCATAATTGCATGTTTCTGATGCTAGAAATGAGGGTTATTGTTATAAAGGTCATTAGTGTATTATACATTTTCTTAACTGTACAACAAAAGGTAAAAATATGAGTTCCCATTTTTTTACATATTGTGTCATAAGATTAAATCTGTCATTTCCACTATATCATCTATAATTATTAATATGCTCCCCGTGTGGTTGCCGGGGTAGAATACAACCACTGCAAATCCAACTAGAGGCAGAGGGGTAGAACCCCACCTTCATGTTCATTTTGTCATTTTTTATCATGCTCATTCAAGGTTTTCTTCATGACACCGCATATGCAAATGCGGAAACGTGGCTCCAGCGTAAATGGAGTGTCTACAATAGAATTTGCAGCAACTCTGCAGTTTTGCAGGTAAGGAGGTTCTAGGCCCATTCTCCATATTTTATCTGGATGTAAATGGAGGATGAGCCTGGCATGTTCATCCCTGTTTGGCGCCATATAACCTTTCTTGTGTTGGTGCGCCGTTAAAACCCAATTCAATTCAATTTATTACAAATTTTAAATAAACCCTAGTGGTATTAGTCCAATATTAGTCATGATTTCAACTTAAAATCTGCGTGCATATATTTAAATAAAATGTAAAAAAAAAGCCAGAATTTAATTATACTTCGCTTTCACAAAGTGAAATTATACTTCGCTTTCACAAAGTGAAGTGGGGGCTATATTGAATCACATTGTCCGTACAGTCGCGTCATGTAACACGTTTTTGTCGCGTCCTTCATTATAGCCCTGCTTTCATAAAGTGAAATGGGGGATATATTGTAATCACGTTGTCCATAACGTCGCGTCACGTAACACATTTTTGTCGTGTGCGTCCTTTCATGTCGCATCCCGTAACTACCATTTCTCAAACAGTTTTGAATCGGTTTTCCCCAAACTTCATATACACACAACAACTGATGACCTTATGTCCCTCTACATCACCCATTGTTAATTACCAAATTATGGCCCTTTGACTCTGTTTAAGCGAGGGTATTCATCAACTTCAGTGATAGTGTAGCCTAGGGTTAAATTATATATTATCAGGGCAATATCATCAGCAATTAATAATATGCCAAATAAGATTGTTTTGAACTTTTCTAATAATACGTGGTCACGATTCGTAAATATGGAAGTTATGTAGAAAAGTTTAAATAAATCTGTGAGTTTAAAGACAAGTCAAGATTATCGTGTGTCACTTTAAATACACGAGCTGTTATGAAAGTTTTAAGATTAATATAACGATAAAACATGATTAATTAGATGAATAACAGACTTTGTATACTAGGTAGTATTATTAGTATTATTAGTATTATTTGTTAACTTGTTCAGATGTTAACTTTACTTGTATTATCATTTTCCTGTATAATACACCAAGTTTGGCGAAGATGACGTGAAAGACTGTAATATGAAGATAGAGATATGGCCAGATTTCAAGCACCTGGTCTCTGAACACTTGATTACAATGCCATGCACTTTTAATAGAAAAGGATTCTTCACATTACCAAACATTAAAGCAATGGTAATATTATGTCGTTTTAGATGGTAACGACAGTAGTATAGATACTGGGGTACCAGGCCAGTTTCCCCTCGCGGGCCTCAGTAAAATATTCCAGCCATGGCTATTAACTCAAGCACGCCATCATTTACATAAAAAAATCTAAATGAAAGTCATGCTTAAGTCAAAAGCCCCGACACATATTATTAGTTGCTCAAGCAACCCCGCTCAGGGAAACTCGCCTGATACCCCCAGTATCTATACTACTAATCAATCCGGTTTGTCATTTTAATAACATAACATTTGCAACTCATTAAGCAAATTCAGACGGAACCGGGCAGTAGTCTTCATCATCGCTCTGCATATCATTTTTTTACCATGGAGTATTTTATTTTCCTACACTTTGCTATTTTGTATTTCAGTTCAAGAAGCTCACATAACATGCGGTGTGAAAGTGTAATAACACTATTCAGTATTTTCGATATTTCACTAGTGGTATAACATAACGTTAATGACGTCATGGACGTCACGTTAATGTACCTTTTCTGACGTAATGTGACGTTATACGTTATGTAATAAATACAATCTAACATTCATTCTCATTCATTATTATTGAATTTATTAAACACGTTAGCAAAAATGAAATAATGCTCGGCAAGAGCCTCGCATTATATCATTTTGCCAACTCGTTTAATAAATTCAATAATGAAAGAGCCTCGCATTGTATAATTTTTGCTAACGAGTTTAATAAATTCAATAATGAATGAGCACTCATGTAAGATCCTCTATATACACTATATGTTCGGCGACGCCAACGTTAACGATATATATATATATATATAGCAGTGTAATATTTTCTTTTGCATGTTATCATTTAGACCTAATGGATAAAGCGTTTTATCTATTTGAGTTCAGCAATATATCTAGCTTGTATCTTGTATCTCTTTTTAGCAATTTTATCAAATTCAAAAAATTCTACAGGATTAATGTTTATATCACTTATTGAATGACACAATTCCCTGAAGTGTTCCTAAAGAAAGTTGTTAAATGTTCAGGTACCGAACGTTCATGGATCGACCAGAAATCTAGCACATCACCATTAGGACGATTTAAATATACTGAAGCGAAAAAGAAACGCCACTCGGAAATTTCCTCTATATATTGCACATTTAATTCTACATAATATTCCAAAGAATTCCCAAGATGTTTTGTAAACAAAAAGTTGCAGTTAGAGAAACGACACAACTGTGGTGTTGTAGACGTTTTAATCACAGTGCATTTTGTAACAAGAAATTCATAAATGTTGAAGTTTCTCTTTGAACAATTAAGCCATTTCAGTACAGTAACTGTAGTTAACGTCAAGAGTTTGCAAAACTTTGCATCTTAAGTTTGCTCAAATGCTGGAGCGAAACGCGCACTCTATTAATAATAAAACTTTGAAGGAACACTATTTGCTGTATTATGTGTTGTTTAGTCTCTTTACGCAGCCATGTACACTAAACCAAATTGCGAAGTACCAACCTAAGAATATGTCAATAATATTCTCATTGTTTTGTGTATTTTGAGCTTGATTAGAGATACGGTTACACTGCAAAATAACGAGTGTAAATCGTCTGCTCTGATTGCATGAACATATTTTAAAACTTTTAAGTCAATGTGTTTTCTTAGAAATAAGTTATGACACTTATACAACTGGGTTTATAGGATTTTATTAAGTACTTCGAATTAGTGAAGCTTTTGATGTTCCCAATTCTAAAATATGCCAGTTAAAATTATTTTGACATCATGTTTTACTAGCATTACCACTACAATTGCGTTTGCAAAGAAATTTTCGAAATATTTAATGTTAACGCTGAATTACAGTTACTTGAATTTCAAACAATATTCAATTTAAAGGGAGGTAATTTAAGATTATCCATATTTCATTTTTTTTATAGACGGAAAATCTGCGATAAATGGGTCAATTTTTTATGTTTTTTTCTATTATTTCATACCAATTTTAAGAATTTTATATCTTTAAGCAATCTTTGCTCATGTTATGTGTTTTATCAGCACATTTCATGTTTTCATATAAAGGGAGGGTAACTCACAAAAGATGTAACAATTTAAAAAAAAGATAAATGTTTTACAAACTATGGGTCAAAACAAAATATTTATCATAGGTCTATTCTAAAATATATCTAAAATAAGAAAATTAGTTAAGATACAAAAGTTGATACTTAGAAATTGTGTACAGTGTATCATTCGATTAAAAGCAGCATATTGTATATAAAATATATAGCGGAAATTCCCGAGTTGAGTTTTGTTTTTCGTTTCAGTATATATCGAAATAAACGACATTAATTGACAATCAGTAAATGTCTAAACGTACATAGATACAATTGTGAAAGTTCGGCCAATCCCGTCATTATTCGGGATCACTGAGAAGCAGTGTACGAGATGTTGCGAATGACCTAGTTACTGAATGAATGAATGAATGGTGTTTTACGGCACGTCGACACATAAATAGGTCATATTGTGCGCAAAAAAAATATGAAAAATGAAGTATTAATTAAAAAATAATGTAAATATATAAAGATAAAACTATTAAAAATAAAATAAAAATAAGGGATGATAAGGTGTAATATAAACTATGTATGTAAATCAATAAATGCCCGGCAACGGGTATATAAACAAGTAAATATATATAAGAACACATTACAATGATTTATATAGTCTGATCTCTTTCAGGAAATCTAAAACAAGACTAAAATCTACAGTATATAATAACTCTTTCATAGTATTAACATTGTAGTACCTTTGACGCATAGGATCAAAGTCTACACATTCCAATAAGATGTGTTTGACCGTTAACGGTGCAAAGCAGGGTATACATTCCGGTAATTGCTCACCTTGTAATAAATATGAATGAGTATAACGTGTATGCCCTATCCTGCACCGGGCTAGGACAACTTCCTCTCGACGAATGGGTCTACTAGAAGAACGCCATTCTCCGAGTAACGGTTTAATTGGATGGAGTTTATTGTTAACTGACAAATCCCAAGCGGCTTGCCAAGAGTTACGAATATATGTGTTAATAAAACTTTTAAAATCAGTTACTGAACTCCAGCATTTGATAGTGGACTTTTGAGAGGAGTAGCTTTCAGACACTTGCCTCAAGATTGAGTATAGACACACTGTTATTGTTGATGCACATATTTACTAGCGGACAAGGTGAATGAATTAAAAAAACAACAAGAAATGTTGACTTCAAAATAGAATGGCATACCCAGAAATTGGGATGTGGGTTTATTTAGGGGATAGGTATTCTTGTTAGAGAAAGCAGAAAAGACATAAAAGTATGTGCGTGTTCAACAGTATACTATCGTGTATCCAGTTTTCAACATTCGTCTGTGCTTTATTTCTGGATTTCGGAGGAGGTTGGGTGCGGGTGGGATGGGGCTGGGAATGGTGGTATGTTCGGGGTGTACATGGAGTGTGACTGTGTATGGGCGAGGTCGGGGGAAGAAAACATATGACAAAAGCACGAATAAAACCCCATGCATTTTAATACAACTTCCTCAGTATTTAATCGAATAGCACGACATCAAAACATGTCATGTCCTACCGATTAATAAATACCAACGCAGGTAACTGATTATGCAATTAGTTTACAGTGTTTCTTCGTTTAGATGTGTTGTTTGAATGATTTTATATTGTGTAACCTTTTTATGCAGTATTTTGTCCTTATTTTCTTTATACTTCTTGAAAATTTGCATTCCTTCTTCTATAGGCGGAACGACGACCACGAGAACGGTCCCCACAAAAAGCCATATCTGAAAAGCCCTGATCCATATGGTTAATTGCTCCTCAGTCAAAACATCGATACTGAGAGAAATAGCCGGAATGATTATAAGGAATAAAACTAAACTGACACCGCCGCCGATGAAACCGACACGTTTGGCTTTCCGAAAAACTCTGTCCATAGTATTGGCCGTTATTATAGCGCCTGCGCCAACCGCGTGCAGTTCTTCCTCATATATAAGACGAAATGGGTTTAACGGATTATCAATGTTTATGGTTTTTGCCCATTCCTTCTCGGCGTCAGTTGCGTCCTTGATCTTATGCGTGCATAATGACACGACCACGCAGATGATGCCGCTGACGAAGAAACCAGAACATATCGAACACAGCAGACTGTTGTCCTGGACCGTGTTTACAAAGAAGTCTCCAAGGCCACCCTCGTATGTAGACCCCATTATAAGCATAGCTGCAATCGAGCATGCTAGACCAATAACTCCTCCTGGAATAGAAGAACATGCTCTGTATATTTTTTGTTTTCTTTCAATTCGGGATTCTACTAGGAAGGAGACCGCGAGTCGGACACCAACATTTGACAGTTTTATGAGTGTTATAAAAAGGGTAGGAAAAAAACAACCTTGTCAACGTATCAGATTTTGTACAGTTTTGTGTAGGCAAATTACTGTGTTTCATAAAAAACAACATTTATCTTGGAAACTTCCTGTTCGGAATGGCCCGGTAAACTTTAGTCATATAGGCCGAAATAGTGAGTCCTATAAATGAATGGGTGTATTTAGTGGTAAAAATGAAGAATTATTCTGTTTTATTTCAATGTTTATGTTATGTTCACTCTACTTGATTGTAAGTCGGACACAATGTCCTTCTCAGTATCAAGGCAAATCTGGTTTTAATATACATTATTTGCGCTCATACTGAAATACATCACTATAAATACATCACTATTGTACATGAACTTTTTGCCGGGTTTACGTGGTTACAGTTTTCTTCCCTTCACGTGCGTCTGTAGCAAAGTGAAAACTGTCCCCATAAAGTGGTCACGCCTTAATTCCATTAAGCGATGGGAAAGCTTACATTAGCAGGATTTTATAATGGATATTTCAACAATAATTTTAAAACAATTTTAAAAACGTTTTTTACTAAAAAAAAAGAAGCGATAACCTGTTTAAAATTATACCTATTAAATGTTTTAATTTTACAATAAGCCGAAATTAAGGTTTTATTTCATACCACAGCCAACCCCGAATTCGCTACTTGGAGAAGGGGTTGAATGGGGTATGAACATTAATACTCAAACCACGTAATGTGACATGGGTCAAAATTGTCCGACTCGATATCAAATCCGAATCGCGATCACTTTACCCTTTGTAATCTGTTGTTGTTGTTTTTTAAGTAAAAAGATATGATGTATTAAATACGTATATGAATTAATTACAATCAATATACATTTTGACTGAACATGAACAAAGTCAAATTAATTAATATCTAAATTCATACTCTAATCGTCTGATTCTGATAGTTGTGCTAACCGATGGAGTGGTTTATTTGATCAATTTACATTATCGTTATAGTCTTCCCGTTTATGCAAAATCTTATACACATATGATTTGTTTATTACACGAAACATTATCTAACACATGTCAATTGTAAGAAATAGACGATAAGCTATTGAAATTCGCCATGAAATATCTTAGTACTATACCAGTATTTCAACTGTATGAATCTTTCCTACCTGCCACTATGCCTTGTGATGTTGCCTTTGACCACGTGATGGTTAGAAATAGGGGCCATAGAAAAGGGCACGTGAATACTGATGTCCCCAGTGTTGCCCAGTTAACATTCATTCCCGTTTCCGAGATGAGAAGACCGTATGGAACGAGCATGATGATGACCCAAATCATACACCAAGTCTGGGATAGATATATAGTTCAGTTAAAACAAAGCATGTAAACTAACTAATGCTATATACGTTGAAAGTGAATAACACATTTAAACAATGCAGTCTGTGTTGTCACCTGTGGTTCTTGCTATTTCTAACCGCTCATACGATGGTTGAATTAATAGTTTTTATAACAGTTACAATTATAATAGTTAAATTAAAACAGCATATGACTGCACAAGTTGAATACTCATTCATGCCAACAAATTAAATGAAATACAACTGCAGTCATATAAGGACAGTGATCATATGTCATCGTATATGCTACTGCCAGAGCTGGAAACCATACAGTCATCAGATATGCTACTGCCAGGGCTGGAAACCAAACACTGCATAAGTCGAAGCATCAATGAGAAAATTCTATGAATACATCTAGTTTCCAAATTTAGCACATTTCTATCTCTTGTATTTAAGTTTACGGCAAAGTAATAGTGTTACAGTATAAATTATCAATTAATTACATTGAAAATAAAGTTCACACAATCTTCTTCTTTAACACAATCTGGTATCTTTGTTTTACCTTACGGATGTCCGGAGATATACAGTACTGGATATATCTACCCAGGAAAAATGGGGTGTTTTGTCTTTATTACGAAATATCGACCGTCATAGTTGGCCTAACATTTGCTTAAAATGATTTTAAAAAACATTCAAATAAACAAATAAACATCTGTTTTACCTTATATCTCATAAAACCATCCTCGTAATAAACAAATAAACAACTGATTTACCTTATATCTCATAAGACCATCCTCGTAATAAACAAATAAACATCTGTTTTACCTTATATCTCATAAGACCATCCTCGTAATAAACAAATAAACAACTGTTTTACCTTATATCTCATAAGACCATCCTCGTAATAAACAAATACACATCTGTTTTACCTTATATCTCATAAGACCATCCTCGTAATAAACAAATAAACAACTGTTTTACCATATATCTCATAAGACCATCCTCGTAATAAACAAATAATCATCTGTTTTACCTTATATCTCATAAGACCATCCTCGTAATAAACAAATAAACATCTGTTTTACCTTATATCTCATAAGACCATCCTCGTAATAAACAAATAAACATCTGTTTTACCTTATATCTCATAATACCATCCTCGGAATAAACAAATAAACATCTGTTTTACCTTATATCTCATAAGACCATCCTCGTAGTGTCTGTACTGTCCGTGAAATTGACACGTGTAATGCACACCAAAGCTACGGCCCTTTGATGCTCTCGTAGCTATATCGTCATCACAGGCTTTACAATCTATAGAGGTCGGGCAGCTACATAACTCCTTTGTTTGCTCGACCATGTAGTGTAGCATCTTCTCCTTGCCGCACAGAATACAGCTTGTTGGAGTCAAATCCTTTCTGCGATATATACATTTAGTTATTTACAATATATCATTATATCCAGTATTTATACATTCTGAAAAGGGATCCCTTGGAAGCAAGAACACAACCAAGACAGCTACGTAGCAAACGCTATTAAGTCTGTTCATGAGGGGTAATATTAGTTGTAACGCCTCTCTCGCGTGGTAGCTTTAACGTTATTCTCATTTACAGCCACACATATTGGGCTCCGAAAGTACCAGTAATAACACAACTGATGTATAGTCGGGATGACTTCTGTAAATGATCCGAAAGCACCAGTAATAACACAACTGATGTATAGTCGGGATGACTTCTGTAGATGATCCGAAAGCACCAGTAATAATACAACTGATGTATAGCCGGGGTGACTTCCTACAGCCGCCACACAGAACTTAACACACGCTATAGAGTGAATGTCAATACATTCTGGCTATAGAGTGAATGTCAATACATTCTGGTTATAGAGTGAATGTCAATACATTCTGGCTATAGAGTGAACGTCAATACATTCTGGCTATATTGTGAACGTCAATACATTCTGGCTATAATGTGAACGTCAATACATTCGGGCTATAGTGTGAACGTCAATACATTCTGGCTATGGTGTGAACGTCAATACATTCCGGCTATATATTGAATGTCAATACATTCTGGCTATAGAGTGAATGTACATTATGGATATAGAGTGAATGTCAATACATTCTGGCTATAGATAGAATGTCAATACATTATGGCTATAGTGTGAACGTCAATACATTCTGGCTATAGAGTGAACGTCAATACATTTTGGCTATAGTTTGAACGTCAATACATTCTGGCTATAGAGTGAATGTATATTATGGATATAGAGTGAATGTCAATACATACTGGTTATATAGTGAATGTCAATACATTCTGGCTATAGTGTGAATGTCAATACATTCTGGCTATAGTGTGAACGTCAATACATTCTGGCTATGGTGTGAACGTCAATACATTCCGGCTATAGATTGAATGTCAATACATTCTGGCTATAGAGTGAATGCACATTATGGATATAGAGTGAATGTCAATACATTCTGGCTATAGAGTGAATGTCAATACATTCTGGCTATAGTGTGAACGTCAATACATTCTGGCTATAGAGTGAACGTCAATACATTCTGGCTATAGAGTGAATGTCAATACATTCTGGCTGTAGTGTGAATGTCGATACATTCTGGCTATAGAGTGAATGTATATTATGGATATAGAGTGAATGTCAATACATTCTGGCTATAGAGTGAATGTCAATACATTCTGGCTTTAGTGTGAATGTCAATACATTCTGGCTGTAGTGTGAATGTCAATACATTCTGAAAAGGGTATCCCTTGGAAGCAACGAACACAAACAAGAGAGAACAATGGCAGACTCGGTTTTATTGAATCTGTTCATGAGAGGTCAAATACAAGACCTTTCATGCCCCGAGCACCGGCTTTAGCGGTATTCGCCTTTACACAGCATTATATCGTCACATTACGTCAGAAAACATACATTAACGTGACGTCCGTGACGTCCTTAACGTTATGTTATACCAATAGTGGAATATCGAAAATATTGAATGGTGTTATTACACTCTCACACCGCATGTTATGTGATAAACTGTGATATGTGTTACTCCTGTTACTTCCGTATATTTATGTTTTACAGTAAATTTTGCCGTCTGATGTCATGAAAAATAATTGATGAAAGGTAAAAAGAGGTAGGTGAATAAGACATCACAAACATAAAAGGTTTGACAATAGGGCTACCGCCTTGGAACGGTCAGTGGCAAAAAAGCCCGCTAGGGATTTAAACCAGGTTCTAGGGTGCTCCAAACCTCACTTTTACCCTAGTGTCATCCCAGTAAACGGGACGGTGTAAATAATAATGATATCCACAACAGGTTATATTCTCTGACAAACAAGGCAACATTAATAGGCGATATAAGTAAAACACATACATGATCATTTATTTATAATATAAAAAAAGCATAGCAAGCCGCAAAATAAGTACTCAAGACTTGGCGGAGAAGTCAGAGCAACAAGAGGACAATCGTTAAGGGTACGAAAAGACAAAATTTAAGCAGGTTATAATAGCGTAAATGGTTCTCCATGCCCTTTTCACAGTAAGGTCAGCATGTTAACAACCTCGTTAGAACTCTGGGAAACTTTATTTATCATGCAAATACATATGTCTGATATTAAAACTCAACACGGAAATTGGGGTTGAATATCTTCTAAGACATATTTCTCCAGCTGTATACTAACACCGGGTCAAAGGTCAACATTGTTATGAACCCTTGCAATTTCATACCTTTTCTACTTTCACTTTATCTAAAACTGTCAGAGGCATGATGAGCTGCATTTTCAAATATCAGTAATAATGTCCAGAATACAGTTAAAGCCAAAACATAACACGAAACTGGACTAAAAATGTTTGTAAATAAAATAAAGAGTATCACCCTTGAGAATTACTTGCGACTCCACCAGCCGAGCACATCCGGTAGATTTGCAGTAATTAGAGCAGAAATCACCACTTACTTTCCCATTGGCACAGTGTTAAAATGTCACACAGTAAGGGCTATTGGTCAGTCCTAATTGCTCAACAATGGATGGGGTATGGTCAAGTGAAATGTTCAACCAAATGCATATATTAGGCAATTTCAAATCAAGTATGCCTCAAATCAAGTACGCCTTTTCATATAGATTTCCACTTGAAAAATCACCAGAAGAGATGGGACCATAAGACATGTAAGAAAGTCTTTGTCTGTTTGCTAAACAAATCAAAGGCGCTGTTTTCATTGGAAGTTGCTCAAAACGTGTATGCATAGATTCGAAAGTTGCAAAATGTCCATTAATAACCCTTAAAAACCTATGAATACACTGCTTATACATACAATACTAAATTCAACTATAAATGCCACCCACCACCCCACCCCTCCAAACTTAAAATGCCCCTTCCCAACTGAAAAAAAACTGTACATTTTATTATAAGAAGTACAATCGACGTCACCGCGGAGGCGTTGATACAACTGGTGGTGGTAAGCCTTTAGATACAGTTAATTGGTGCGATATCACTTGACATCTAATGATAAAGTATCTTCAATTCCCCCAAGTAGACGGTAAATAATATTAGCCAACCTGAACGGGTTGATATAGGTCTTGTATATGTCGTAGACTATGATAGACGATATGGCCATGACCTCTCCGGACCCAGTGGACATCAGCGCCATCATGAGCATGGTTAGCAGCAAGTAGGCACCCATCTCACCAAGCAGATAATTCATCACAAATGGTGCAATGAACCCTGGTAAGGAAAATAATAAAGTTTTTGTCATAAGTACTCGTGTTCAGCCTTACGGTCTGTATAGAACTACATGCCTTGCATAAACTTACAGAAGTATCGACCTAACGGCATTTAAATTAACAGAACGCCTTATTCAGTTTACTTCCGGAATGAGTTTAAACGCATACAACATATTATGAAGAGATGACAGCAAGTTTCTCATTGGACGATATTGGTGGAAGAGGTGATAGCATATCGCTTAAAGGAACGAAAGATGAAGAGGTAATATATAGTTTCTAATGTAAACGATATATGACTAGAGGTGATAGCATGTTTATCATGGAAACGATGAGCGAGGAAGAGATGGTCATAGTAGATTAGATTCCTCGTGGGGACGTTACACGAGGAGGAGACGATAGCGGGTACTCACGGAAGCGATGCGCGAGGAAGAGGTGGTGATAGTTAGTTCCTCATAGGGACGATAGACTATTCAGAGGCGATAGTAGTTTCTTTCTGGTGACTGAATTTTCCTCTTGGTAACATATAAGCGATGAAGATGTAACGGCAGGTACCTCATAGGAACGATGGATGAGGAAACAGTGAGGGCAGGTTTTCATAGGAATAATATATGAGGAGAAAAGGTGATATCAGTTTCCTCATTGGAATGCATGGGCGAGGAAGAGGTAATGACATATTCTCATATACGAACGATTGGTGGGGAAGAGGTGATGTTAGGTTATGCTGTCGGAACGATAGGTGCTAAAGAGGCGATTGCAAGTTCCAATGAAGAAAACTGTTAAGGCGGCTATTTAAGTATTTTTTGGGAAAGACGTTTGTTTGCAAGTTATTTGTTACCTTTAAGTGCAGCAGTACATCTCGCGTTGTTCAATACACACAAGTTATACAAACCTTAAACCCTTGAAACACCAAACAATATTGATACTTTATTATTTATGAGCCTAATTATCTTTACAATTTTAGTATATTTCCAAAATAATCGTTGTAATTAAAACGAAAAGAAAAACAAGAGTGTAGTCTCACCGTCGTCGATTTCGAGTTCCGACAAGAGATGACTTCCGTTTTGGTAGCTCATTGACAAGTAAGACATCGTTATAGTAAAGGCCAACACAGTGGGAATGACGAACCACGAATAAGCAGCAAAGAAGAATCCGATCACCCCCTCGGACGGTTTTGCCGCAATTCTACTCTGCCAATTGGCTTGGTCGCAGAAACTAACAGATGTTGCCAGGAAGAGGACTGCGACGCCGTATATTAAACCGGGCGTTGTTCTGAATGTCAGGTATGAATGTTCGTAATTACCATCAGGTCCTTTTAAACAACTAACCGCCTGGTACATGGCTTTGATTGAGGAAATTCCTTCAATCTCCGACGAAGGATAGAAGCTGGTATAAAGCATATACACCGAAATAGAGATAAAGGTCAGCGCGGTGTTGAAATAAGAAATATAAAACGTAGTTCCGAGACCGCCGATCATACAGTAGGAGCCGAACAAAACGGCAATGAGGAGAAAGCTGAACTCGTTGTTGGAGTCCTTGCTTAGGACCTGAATGGCAGTCCTACCGGCCAGCATCACACTCGTACATACTATAAGGTTTGTCATAAGAGCTAGTGTGCAGAACATTATGTGGACTAGCTTCCCAAACCTTGCATGTGCAATCTGAAATAAGGGCAAAATGTTATTAAACAAATAAGGCTATGGATTATTATAGTCAGTACACTCTAAGTCACAACTTAGCGAGTTTTATTACTGCTTTGAAACACGAGCTGACGAGTTGTCCGTCGTCTGTCCGTTACTTATTGCATTGATAACATGATAGAGCCTTCATTTCTCATTTGCTCTTTGCCAAACTTTATCAGGGTCTTTGTATCAATAAAAGCTCGGATAAGAATGAATACATGCCAGATCAGATTAGTAACATCGTAGTTATGGACCTTGGTTGAATGAAAAATGCGATATTCTGCCTTGTTAATAGTCTAGCACCTTCATTTCGTATTTGATCTTTTTACTAAACCTGACCAGTGTGTTGATATTTATGAAAGCTCAGACAAGTTCGAAAACCAGATGTATCGATCTAGTAACACCGGTCATGACCCTTGATACATTAAAAATTCCATATTCTGCCCTGTAAACACTATGACACCTTCATTTTGTATTTGATCTTTACCCAACTTAGCCAGATTGTTAATATTAATGAAAACTTGAGCAAGTTTGAAAACTAGCTAAATTCTAATAAAACCAGAGTTATGGCCGTTGATTTTTAAAAAAAAAAAAAATGCTGTCTACACTCTATCACCTTCATTTTGTATGTGTTCTTTACCAAACTTGGTCAGATTGTTGATATAAATACTCGGACAAATTTGAAAACCAGCCAGTTTATATCAGTAACCTCAGAATTATATGGCCCTAGATTTATTGAAAAATGTAATATTATGTCGTGAGAACCCGTAGCATCTTAACTTTGCATTTTATCTTTTTCAAACTTAGCCATATGGTGAATATTAATGAAAGCATGGAACAAATTACAGCTAGATCAGATCAGTAACAATAGTTATGGCCCTTGAGGTATTAAACAATTATATATTTTGTATCGTTAGCACTCTTCATTATTCATTTGTTGCCAGGTTGTTATTACCGTTAAAAGGACAATTCGAAAACAAGATATATCGAAATAGAAACAGTAGAGTTATTGCCCATGAATGTTTTTAAAAATGCCATATTTTGCTTCGTTAGCACTCTAGCACCACAATTGTGTCTCAGCAATAATGGATTTTGATAACTCTAAATCAAACTGTTGAGCATAAGGAGAATGTGTGTAATGCAGAGAATCAGGTCTGTACCTCAAAGATCAAGGTCACACTCGAAGGTCAAGCTAATACAAGACAAAGCTGCATTTCAGCCATAACACCTAAACTACGGAATGGATTATAATAAAATTACACAGAAATGTTCAGCGTGAACAGAAGGTATGTCACGTGCACAAGTCGAACTTGGAGGGCGTGAACAGAAGGTATGTCACGTGCACAAGTCGAACTTGGAGTTCAAAGGTCAAATAAATAAATATAGTGTTTCAGCAGTAACGCCTAAACTACTGAAGTAAGTTTGATAAAACTACCCATAACTGTTCAGCATGATATAATAATCAGGTCTATAGCTCAAAGGCAAAAGTTGCATTTGGAGGTCAATATTAAAAGTGGCGATCATTGATAACACTACACAGAATAGACTGATACACAGCGTTGAAATATAAACGACTGTAGAAGTCCGCCATTATGTTTACCTGCTTGTTTTATAGGCGTAGCCATTTTCACAGTTTATCTATTATCAGATATCCCACCACCTTACTTCCTTTATGTAAGTGACGCGTCTGCATTATGTAAACAATATTGAGTGAAAGCCCAGAACATACATGTATATATTTTTATAGAACGTAGATCAGACGCTTGCCCATGATCGTGGTTGGAATGCGCTTTACTTAGCCGTAATTTGCTGCCGGAACGGCAGAGACTCTTATATTGCTTTAGTAATTGCACATGGTAAGGTAGTAATGAATAGTTTCTTTCCATTCTTCAGCTATACAACATGCTTTACAACTTGAATTCCTAGAGAACTCGTCTGAAAAACTTGAATGGTATAAACACATATTTTGTAATGTTGAAAGGTTACCATTTCACTTGCTGAAATGACGTTTTCGTAAACAAGTCTACTGAAATCATTACTATTTATATGTATATTAGCGACGAAACATTCAGAAACCTCAGGAAGGTAGGGTTCAAGTCTGTTGATTTCCCTTTTGTTGTTAATTTTCATTGGTTTTTATTATTAAATCAAATTATTCAATGAATATAATTGGTTAAAAGTTGATCACATGATTAAAAATAAAAAGGTATATTGACCTGAAAAACGTATATTGACTTTTGTATATTGACCTATGAAAAATTCAATTTTCATGAATATTCAAAATTTCAAAATTCAAAATTTCAAAATTCAAAATTTCAAAATTTCCAATTCATAATTAAAAATTTCAGAATTTCAAAATTTCAAATTTCACAATTCCATGAATAATTTGATTTAATAACAAAATAATTACTCTAACGCACACGTGAACAATTGTATTTCTGTGGTGATGTGTACTTCTAGCACGTCGTATTACAAGGTAATTGTTATCAATATGTAAGGCATGTCAAGGTTTTTGGACAGAAAGAAGCGAGGTCGCCCACATTGATTTAAAATGTCTGGTAGGAAGAACTGGTGGTAAAAATCGGAAAGAATGTAAGAAAAAACGGTCGTGGCGTGTTTATGTCTCCGTGACAACATTTATTTTTTTCAATATTGTTTTAACACCCGTGACTTGATATATTATTATGTTAACTTATTGTCTCTCGGCAGCTATTTTACGCTTGCGTAAAACCTTGCTTGTTTACGGCTTGAAGCGACAGTCAAACACCGATGACTGTCGCTTAAGAGTACACTCGTTCCTCATTTGATGAGTGCAAGGACCGATAACTCTGCGTGGAGATTGGTCGCTTGTATGAGTGAAACGGTACATGTGAAGTGAAGCAGTCTATACACAGAAATGTTCCGCATGATGCGAAGGTGTGTCTTTACGCGCCAAGGTCAAATGAGTAAACATCGAGTCTCAGACATAAATTTGAAAGTACAGAAGGAATTTGATGAAATCCCCTGATATAAGAGACATTTTAACCTAACCAGTAGAATGTCCACATGCCCTCTTGGACCTCTTGTATTTCAAGTCTGATCATGTTTTTTAAGATATACTTCGTCGTAAAAACAGTATATACATTAACAGTGTTAAAATAGGTAGTTATTACTTTGTATCTGTAATAATCACTTTAATGGCAGTTTTCTCGTTATCTTGAAAGGAATAATAGACATATTGGTCCCAGTTGTATCCATGCATGTCTTACTTGCCTGATATATCTTGGTTCGGATAAGCATAGCATCCTAGCGAGGAAATCAGAGCTTATTTGCGGCTTTAACATATTTAAACTGATTAATATGGTAAAACAGAATATAAATTAACAAAACATCACATCGTTTAGCATTACCTGTGGAAAGGTTTTAGCCCCTGGAGCCCTTGTCTTAAGATAAATAGATAACAATGGAAAAAGAAGAATATCAACGACGACGCCAATAGTAGTCCATAAACTGCCTCCAACACCAGACTGAAACATATATAATACAGGAAACAAATTAGTGTCTGTTTGTTGTGTGTACTACAAAGCAACTGTACATCACCAGTACCGTATCATACGAACAACACCAGTACCGTACATACATGTACGCACAACTGTTACCCAACTAATTAATAGTTTTTGTGTGCATGTTCTTTTCCTGTTTCAATTATTTAATTTTGTATTTTCATTTACATATACATATATATATAGTCGTTAGAATTTGATTTGTGTTAATTGTAGTTTGCAGTTATCTATGTTTAAGGTTTTAGTTGCAAATTTGCAGCGGTAATTAATATTAAGACTGTCAGTGCTCTTTACGGATAGTTTAACTCTGAACGGCCGTTCTCTGAGTTTCTCACCAGGCTTATATATCAAGCAGTCAGTCAAAAAGTGATATGACCGCTATATATAGTTATATAAACGACCCAGTTGTCCTTACCTTACTGGCTAAAGTAGCGCCCATCAGAAAATCGTTTGGCCAAAGTAGTTGTGATGTCACGGTCACTGCGGTGAGACTGAGGCTGACACGCCCACCTGCGTCAAACACCGTGTCGAGGTTGTGTTCGTCATGAAAAACATGCTTTCGCAATGTTTTATACAGGCCAGCAATGACCAATGAAAATCCTCCAAACCCTACCAGCAGCAGCAGCGTTATTTCACTCTTTTCAATCGTCGGTTTGATGCTATTAAACAGCAGTAAATCATTAGTATGCGATGGTCATCCTATAAGAATGAGGATGGTTATGCCTAACTTATTAGGACAACGTGTTTAATATATAAGATACAAATCAATATAGATCTATATTATATATAGGCTACTGGCATAGCACGTATATGTTTCATTCCTCATTAGCTCAAACCGGAATATATATAGTTTGCTTAGAATCAATCGTCTTCTTGTTTACATAATATATAAACATGTAACACCACAGGAATATAGTCAATGTGTTCGTAGAAGCCAGAAAAGCATGACAATAAACGGTTATGGATATGCAAGACAGTATCAAAGACACAAAACGACTGTCATTTACAGTTCACCTTTATGCTTTCCTCTTTGATTATTGTTCCATGACCCGATAGATTTTGGACGCTACGAAGCAGTCTACCTACATCCTGAAAAGGATGCTAACGTTTAGTTTGCTTTTAATCTTGATTTGTCGTGCCCTTAATGGTTTATTCGTTTGTTTCGCTGGCTTCTTTCAGGTCATTGAGTACTTACGTCGTAGCTTTCATTTAATACATGAATATGAGCACTTATTTTCTGATGTTCCAAGAACTGAAAACAGTTATGATGTCGGTACTGGAAATTCTTCTCCAATAAAGCAGCATCCATATATAATGAATCCTTCTAAACAATAGAACCTCAAAGAAGAAATTCAATATTTACTTGACCATGATTTCATTGATCCAAGTAAAAGTGACTGGAGTTCACCGTGTATTCAGGTAATACATACCGGATGTGTACTGACTATTGAAAGGTCAACAGTGTCACAAGTTTAAAACTGATTCATTTCTGCATGTATTTATAAAAGTATGTATTTATAAAATTGGAAATGCAATGTACGCTACGAAATTTGATCTCTTGAAAGGATTTTGGCAAGTATACCTCTCACAGAAACAGCACATTTAATAAGTTTCAGCATTTGTAACAACTCGAGATGGATTGTTTCAATATAAATATATGTCTTTTGGGGAAAAAAATCTCCAGCAACGTGTTAACATCTCGTCAACATATTAATCTCTAATTTAGATGGATGTGACGCGTACATCGATGATGCCATCATTTACAACAACGAATGGAAAGACTACAAGACATTTCTTTGTCTTATAAATGCGAATTTAACAGTCAACTTCAGCAAAAGTGAATTTATCGTGATATTATCACATTTTTAGGACATGAAATGAAATAAGGTCAGGTTAAACCTATAGAAGTTAAGGTAATAGCCAAGGAAGCAATAAGGTCGGGTGTAGACAGAGAGGTTAAAACACCAAATGTTTAAAACACCAAATGTTCTGTGATAGTACATGTAGTGGTTTGTATAGTATAACTTGAAAATCAAAAAGTCCCCTAGGTCACAAGAAATTATTTTGCTATTTTTACCACATTACAAAATGGCCTCCATCCAAACGCTTAAATATTGTAATATATTCTTAATTATGACTTAAATAACATTTACACAGAAATGTTATTATTTTATTTTAAGCTCCTCTTTATTATTCTAAATGTTACCACACCGCCCCTACCAACCTCCCCCACCCACAGATCTCATTTTTGGGTTATACATAAACGTTGGAAATGAATGATAACTGAAACTGATGATTTCTGGAATAATTCAATAACATACATTTAATAAGATTTTCCATTTTCATGGAAAAATAAACACATGAAGTAATGAATGCAAACTTATAGTGTGATTTCTTTTCTTTCAGTCAAAAAGTTAGAATAATAAGGTAAAGAATATTTTATTTTATTTTCTTCATGTTCTTATATCATGCATATAATACCTTTCATAGAATAATGCATCAATAAAATGATAAATGCGTTTAGTTTTTGTCAAAAAGATGAAAAAACACAACAAACTAAAACTGATGATTTCTGGAATGCAGAAGGTTTCTGATTGCTTACAACCACGTATTGTACAGAACGTAGGGATCACGGGCTTCAAGCTATCCACACTGATACAAATACTGGCCATACCAGACTTAACTCGTAAACTCATGAAATGTTCTAATATTCTTTATCGCCAAAAACGAGTCCATCTTTTTTAAGTGTTATTTAACATATTTACTAAGTAATTTAACACATATTATGAATAGTCGTTTATGGATTTGGTGAACATTACATTTGGATGGGTTCTGTGCCAGTTTCAATTTTAATGTATTCTAAAACTGTGTTTTCATACCTCAGCGAAAAAGAATGTAGTTTTAATATTTGCTGTATAACCATAGAGTGACACAGATGCACGTGCAAGGCCGGCGCAAATGACGTGCGCATTGAGATGGTATACTTATAAACAGATATTAACGAACTGTGTCTATATTTGAATAAATAAATACATTGAGTTTATAAAACTTGTCCGTAACATAATTCAAAACTAGAGGCTCGTTCTAGATCAAATTACTGATCTCGTTTCAATATTCAATAGGATTTCGTTAAATATTTTATTTTATTGTATACTTTCATATTGTCCCGTTTAGTTTGCATTGAGCTAAGCGTGCAATATTATAGGTTATTGAATTTGTATGGCTAAATATTACTTGGAACGAGTTGTTTTGGCAAAGGACGACGAGCTTGCGAGTCATCCTGCGCCAAAACAACGAGTTCCAAGTAATATTTAGCCATACAAATCCAATAACCTTTTTATTGTATACTTTCATATTGTTTTCGATCTATGTTAATTATGTGACTATTACTTTTCATTGTATTTGTGTTATTTTTATAGCTTTTGATGGAATTCCTATCTTGTTATTAAGTTTCATTTGTGTGGATGATTATTTTGCGCGAAAACGACGTCGACGTCGGATGACGTTATTAAAAACATCAAGCGATTTCTAAAGTTTGTTTACCATTCGATAACGTTAAAAACAGTGGGTGAGTGACCATTTGAATTATTTTATCAATTTTTGCAATAAAAGGTTGTAAAAAAACACGTATTTTTTTGTTGACACTATAGGAAGGATTCCGTTATTTTTATTTGAAAGTAGTTCCTTATTTCTATTTCGCGGCTCTTAGCAAGCACGAGCAAAAGTTCCCGTGCAATATCAATGCGTGCAATATCGTAGAATATTGCACGCTTAGCTCAATGCAAACTAAACGGGACCATATGAAAGTATACAATAATCTACGATATTGCACGCATTCATATTGCACGGGAACTTTTGCTCGTGCTTGCTAAGAGCCGCGAAATAGAAATAAGGAACTACTTTCAAATAAAAATAACGGAATCCTTCCTATAGTGTCAACAAAAAAATACGTGTTTTTTTTCCAACCTTTTATGGCAAAAATTGATAAAATAACTGAAATGGTCACTCACCCACTGTTTTTAACGTTATCGAATGGTAAACAAACTTTAGAAAATGGCTTGTTGTTTTTAATGACGTCATCCGACGTCGACGTCGTTTTCGCGCAAAATAATCATCCAGACAAAATGAAACTGAATGGCAAGATAGGAATTCCATCAAAAGCTATACAAATAACACAAATACAATGAAAAGTAATAGTCATACAATTAACATTGATCGAAAACAATATGAAAGTATGCAATAAAACGGTTATTGAATTTGTATGGCTAAATATTACTTGGAACTCGTTGTTTTGGCGCAGGATTTTGCCAAAACAACTCGTTCCAAGTAATATTTAGCCATACAAATTCAATAACCTATATTATCACATAACATGCGGTGTGGGAGTGTAATAACACCATTCAATATTTTCGATATTCCACTAGTGGTATAACATAACGTTAATGACGTCATGGACGTCACGTTAATGTACGTTTTCTGACGTAATGTGACGTTATAAGTTATGTGATAAATAGAATCTAAAATTCGTTCTCATTTATTATTGAATTTATTAAACTCGTTAGCTAAAATGATATAATGCTCGTCAAGAGCCTCGCATTATATCATTTTGCCAACTCGTTTAATAAATTCAATAATGAATGAGTTCTCATGTAAGATCCTCTATATATGTAAAATCACTATGTTGTGTATGACTAAGATCTATGAAACAATCATTCAAACTTACTTTGATGGCCCAGTATGTCTACCCAGGGTAATCTTGCAGGAAGCTTCGACGTCGGTTGTATCTGCATATGTATAAGGTGTTTGCTTTAACAGCGACCCTTTGGCAGTAGTCACGTAATTATGAGTAGTTTCTGTGGCAACAATGGCTGTTAACGTCGATAGTAGCAGAATCCAGGTGTTCTAGAAACGTTTGAATACATTCTATTTAAAACAATGTCTTAAAATCATCAACGATTTAGGAAACTAATTATTAACTAGAAAGGCGTTCCAAGGAACACTTGTATCGCCGTATGATTATTTTAAGTAATGGACGGTTATGAGCTTTGTTAGGTGGCAGGTTAAAATTTATGAAAATGGGCATTACTCTGCCAAAATGAAGGTCAGAGTTATTGGACACTATGATGTGTAAAGACATTCCTTGAGGTAAGGTGAAGATTTGTGTGAAGTTTATGAACATAGGTCAAATACTTTTCAAGTTATGGCTAAGGTGAAGTTGCATGTTTAAGTGTGACGGACGACGAACGACGACGATGGACAAAGTGATCTCTAAGAGACTGCCATGCTGGTCTCACAACACTATTATCTCCACTGAATACTCGTGTCCTACAGATGAAGGAGGTAGATAAAACAACAAGTCCGTTTTGTACATTTTACAGGCCACATAGATTCATCTTTACCAGGTTCTAAATCTACAGCATTTTTGGAAGAGATCACAGAACATTTCATGTTGATATAAGATTTCTAGCTAATTCTGCCTCATTTTACACATCATGGGTCTAATCACCACGGGGTTGTAAATTTGTTTAAATGTTGATAGGTGCAACGCAAACATGAAATTTAAAAATGTTCAACATGGTATATCTTTGTTAATTGTATTTTAAATTGAAGAAGTTCAGCATAAATACATGTTGTAAATTCGTTTATCTCTATGCCACGAACAAAAACATTACAATTGGACCCTATGGAAGATTAATTGTGGTGTGAGACGTGCTACGCAGGTGACACACCAATGCTTCCAATGTTGTCACCGCTATGTACTAGTTGGCGAAAGAGCCTGGTATGAAACGGACCTATCTGTATTCCCCTAATAACATTTACGAATTCTACAGTATAGTTTCAACATAGGAATACCATCATCTTGTTCTTTAAAAAAGTGTAAAAAAAGATATAAAACTTCTAAGCAAAAGATGACTTAAGTATAGTTCTCTTCCTTAAAAATATCATATTAATAACGTTTCCTTCAGCTTTTCTCTATGAATGAATTTGTTTAGGATTTGGTACATAGAACGAACTATCTATCCTTAACATATTTCAACTTCAAATATATAGCAGGTCGCGGACTTGGTTTCGCGCTATCTTAAGTTTATTATATGACCCATTTTCCATTAATTTACAAGGTGTCTACAATGTCAGTACAACTTTTTTTAATTCATGCAAAAACTAAATTTAATGACAATTTTTAAATAAAATGAAGTATGTATTTTACTACCTTACAGAACCTCGGAAAATATTACAAATTGTTTTGGGAAAAAGACACGACGACATGAAAAATACTGTTTTCCCACGACTGATCTTTTAAATGTCTGCATTGTTTGCAAACAGCGTGCGTTTAATATTATAAAATAAAAAATAATAATGTCACGGTAATTGTATTTGCTTTAAAAAAGGCTGTGTATAACTGAACTTTTTGAAAATTGGTGGATTTGGTGGCAGAATACGTGACGACACCATTGTCTTTAACTGTTTGCATCTACATACCTATTTTTAGTTTTAATTGGATTCTCCAATTCTACATGTGTTCACTAGTAGACAATATTCATATTTTGGTACCACAATATCCTAAATACACACTATGCATCGTGTAATACCCGAGGATATACACAGCATATGTTAGTTATTGTGGTACATATAACGCTCGTGCATTATCTCCCCGAACACGTGCACAACTCATGCTCTATTCTATACTTGTACCATAGCTCTAATGGTTTTCCTTTTTTCTTGCTTATGATATAATGTTTATAAACATGAAGGTCTGAGCCTAAACCGTGCTATAAATTCCGATATATTTAGCGGTACTATAAATGACAGATTCGACAGTTATACCATGATCTGCTCAATTTTACGCTCGCGCAGTTGTAATTTACAACAGCACTCCTTGACATTGCATTTGCCCAATAATATGCAAAGGCGATTGGCTGCAATAATCAAAACATGGGTCATGCTCATGCCGCGTGATAATGTTATTCCTTGATTGGATCGAGCTGTTATTTTTACTGAAAACTACAAACTTCTTGCATATGCGTAGTTGGATAAATTGCTGCTGGTACAAAACATTTATAGCATATTTTTCTCGTATGCGATTTATACAGCATTTTCGGGCCTGCGGCCCTCGAGAAGCAGTATAAATCGCGTATACTCGAAAAATTATGCTATAAATATTACATATCCATAATAGTTCCTGATTTTAGTGAGGTCTTGCCTTTACGCGCGCGTAAGAAAGACGGTGATATGCTTAAAGAAATAAAAGCTACAAGAGCGGTTAACATATAAAGAACTATCTTTATTTCATTGTATTTTCATGATGTCTTAAACATACACACAGTTAATTGAGTTCAAATAGATTCTACTTCTGAAAACTTGTGAAAAACAGTAAATTTCAAACAGGTTTTGTGATTTGCGTACATTGTCTCAAGCCA
This sequence comes from Cyrtodaria siliqua, assembly GCA_037043455.1. Taxonomy (NCBI): domain Eukaryota; kingdom Metazoa; phylum Mollusca; class Bivalvia; order Adapedonta; family Hiatellidae; genus Cyrtodaria; species Cyrtodaria siliqua. Next base: position 69,486 of record JAWPHD010009440.1, on the reverse strand, counting down.
CTAATTCGCGAAAAAAAGACTCGCACAAATAAATAAATAAATAACATGTCTTTTAGTCGCTACAGGTTTAACGCAATTTTTTCTTTAACCAATAATAACAATTTCAACCTTGACCGCACACACAGACACACACGCAAACATGCACATACACACAACACACACACGCTTTTAAAAAAGTGTCAGTACATTTAAAAACGCAACATTTTTGTTTTTGATTATTTTCATTCCTTAGTTTTTTTGGAGGTTAAGCTCATGGTCCTCTTCCAAGTTTGTTCAAACTTCTTCTCAGCAACCAGAAGGGCTAGACCTCTAATATTGTGCATATAGCATAAGCTTATGGTCCTGTCTTTCGGCGTATGTGCCTGTATTTAAATATGGCCGGCGTCAATGGTTTACACAGACTTATTATATCAGTAAGAACTTGACAATTCGTGCTCTCTGCTACCACAATACATGCTCTCGTATTTTACATGTAGCATAAGATTGTGTTCCTTTACCAAGTAAGCGTCTCCGTGTCCGTCTCCGTGTCCGAGGGATTAACAACGTTGCGTAAACCTTCTCGCCTCTCACCGCTGCGAGTTCGAATCCCACTGGGAGCACGACTTATGAGTGAGGAAGTGTCGATTGGTTCTACCCAGGAAAAGTGTGGGATCTGCCTCCGCGACACAAAAATCGACAATCATATATAACCACATTGCATGGGTTAAAAATGCGGTAAAATACCATAAAAACAATCAAAACCTCTACCAAGTGTGTTCAAATGGTGACCCTGGGGTTAAATTAATTTGTTGCTGGCTCAGGAGTCACATGATTTACCTTACCAGATAAATATTTAAGTATTCGTATGTAATGTGATGTATAATGTGATATATAAGTAGGTGTTTAAAGAGAGGTAATTGTGACATGAACGTGAGGTTGAATGCACCATATTTGATCATCTGCAACGAATGATGTTTAAATTTTATGTTCGTTTATGTGTTATCATGTATATGCAAATACGTGTAGCCCGTGAGACATTAATAAACTAGACCTATATTGAAAATTAACATAACGTCTGGAGAAATTTGAATCGAGGAGACGCAGTACATGTACATTAAGATTATGTAATGAGCCACTGATTATCCAGGCAGAGGGTTGAAATCCCACCCCCATCTCGAATTCATGGTAATTTTGTCATTTTTGTCATGTTCATTAAATGTCTTTATCATCGTCCCTGTATTTCAAGTTCTAACTGAATGGTGGAAGAAACCAATGATCCAGCGAAAAATGAAGTGTTTACAACAGACTTTTCAGAAACTCTGCAGTTCTGCAGATGAGAAGGTTCTATTAGAATTCTGCATATTTTTATCTCGAAGCAAATGACGGGTAGGCCGGGAATTTTCACTCATTGCGGGATAGTTTCTTTAAGGACAGGACATAATTTCCCAACGCTTCCAGGACATTAAAAAGACATGAAAAGCTTGTTTATTTATTGCTAACAAACATACTAAATGACGGATTAGTTATGACGGAACACAGTATCGTGCTCTTGTATGCTTAACAGTCATTTACAACAGTTAACATTACACATTCGCTTTGCCCCATCCCCCTTCCCATCCCAACCCCACAGCCGTCCCCAAATACAATAGGTTCATAATATGTCCTTAGTTTAATTATTTTAGTTATTATTCAAGAAAATGAGCATTGTTGTATAAATCAGTACGTGCTATAGGCATTCGGTGACCCAAGTGAAAGTGATTACACATGACTGATAGAATAAAGCGGCTACCGTATAAACTGCAATACGCTCGAACATCACTGCATCATGTATTTTCTTTGTTTATTGACATACTGCAATCTTGTAAAGATACTGAGATATAAGATCGTCTGTGAATTATTATCTTTCTTTGTCCATACTTTAGAGTCAATATTGAATCTTGAATCTTGATGAACATATACATTTCTTTTTAGTTTAAGAAAAAAATACAAAACACAAAACTTAATATAGTATCCATATAGTATCCATTAAATAGTGTACATAATTAAAACTGCATTAAATTTTATAAATGTGTATGGTATTGATATGACGGTGAAAGGAACATCAAAACGTATCTTTTTGTTTTGTTTTTATAGAATACATTGATATGTATAAATAAACACAATATCTCCCTCCCACCTAATCACATATTAGATATAGACAATATATTATGTTGACTGTCTAGAGTTTGTGCAGAGTCAACTTAGAGACTCTTTTTTCCTTACCTTGCTACTATTTACATTGAATTGTGTTTAAATTGCCATTCCGCCATAATGACATTATTATCATGCATTGACTATGTAGATTCCATTGCTGTTTGCTTAATATGTAAACCTTGGTGAAGAATAAAAGATAATACTTAGCTATATGCATATTTTATTAAGCATCAAGTAAGAAATAAAAGAAATAAAACAATACCTGTAAGAAAGACATCATTTTCATTGTTGTACCATCAATTAGTTGAATCAATGAGTGTCAATGCAAAGTATAGTTAACACATGACACCACACAAGTTTACAATCACGACACTTCGCGCATTTGTTCTACTTAAAGACCTCAACTTGGCTCTATATAAATTCACCCCCGTATTTAAATATTACCCAACGAAAAAACATGCTAATTCGGCACAATACCGCGTGATGATTAAATCCTGTACAACATTAAGAGTAAGTTTTAAGCTCTACTGGTCGAAGGCGAGCAGAGCTTTGGTCAGTAGAGCTTATAGGATGCCGAGTTGTTCATCGTCCGTCCGTCGCCCGTCGTTAACCTTTGCCTTGTAAGCGCAATAGGGATTTTATTATTAATCAGATATTTACGAAACTTTTCCAGTGTCTTTTTATCAATGACAGCTCGGACAAGTTCAAAAACCAGCGGGATCAAATAAGTAACACCAGAGTCACGGCCCTTGTTTTGCTGAAAAATGCCATATTAAGACTTGTGAACACATTATCACCTTCATTTTGCATTTGATTTTTACGAAACTTGTATGTAGATTGTTGATACTGGTAAATGCTTAGACAAGTTCGAAACCAGCTATATCGGATCAGTAACATAGGGAGTAATGGCCCCTTGAATTACGGGAAAATGCCTTATTTATCCTTGTGAACATCTTCATTTTGCATTGTGTCTTTATATTACCAAACTTTGCCAGTGTCTTTATATCAATGAAAGTTTGGACGAGTTCGAAAACCAGCCAAATCGGACCAGTAACATTAGAATTATGGGATCAAATTTGGGGCCACCCCAGGGGTCACATGTTTTACATAAACTTGTATTGTTTTGTTATTCGAATTTTTAGTTTGTTATTGTTTGTTTGTATGGTGTTTTAAGCCATTTTCAACACATGTAAGGTTATATATGATGGTCGATTTTTTTGTGGTGGAGGCAGGCCACCCACATAGAACCAATACTGTTCACCTCCCGCCATCCGTAAGAATCGACACTCCCTCACTTATAAGTCGAGCTTCCAGTGGGATTCGAACCCTCAGCGGTGAGAGGCGAGAAGGCTTACAACGCAACGTCGTTAACTCCTCGGCCACGGACACCTCGAATATTTAAAGAATTGATTCTACATCCCTCTGGCACTGTGAAAAAAAGGACACTGTTAACACAGCTGTGTCATAGAAAAACGCGTAAATGATGGCAAAAGAAAATCCGTTAACATCAAATAAACTATCAAGACAATTTAGATTAATATCTGATATATTCTATACACACGGTAAGTACTGAATTGGGCTATGCTGTATGATTTAGGTGCATGTAAAATGCTCTGATATTTAGCGCTGAAAAGTACATCAAGAAAAGGCAACTACCTGGCATTGAAGAGAACTCATTCATGCATGTATGTGTCCTTAGGCAATGCATGACAATGCTTGCCAATTCATCTCTGGGACATACATATAAATATGTAAAACAATATGCCATGCCAACAAGCAACAACTTGTGTCCTATAGGGGGTACATCAGGATTTTTCTAGAAACATCTTAAATTATAAAACTGTTCCATTTCATGATAAAACACTTATATCAATCAAAATATGCTGTTAGAACCATGTTGTTAATGTCTAAACTTTGAATACACCATATAGCTAGAACGGAATCAGACGTAAAATGCTGAAATTAACCATGGTGCGTCACCTAGGATAGCACATATTACTGTGCTGAATCAATTTCTTTGCAAAACAAGGATCGTTTTTAGGCTCATTCATTATGTTTTGGCCATGTAGAATAGAAAACGTTAATATTTGTCAATTTTAAGTCGGACACTTAGACCCTCATGAAAAGCCTGATGTACTCCCTTTAATTAATGAATAAAATACAGATCCTGTGATACGGGACACAAACTGTTTTAACTCTTCAATTCTTGTGTGTTGCAAAGTCTTTTTTATAAACAATATTATCGTTTTAATAAACCGCCAAATTTCAAAGTTGTGTGAATGTAACGAACATGTATATCTCTTTCTTTTCGATCCCTCAGGGGCCTAGGAATCTTTATGTGAGGAAGCTATCCAGCTGGCTTGCGGAACGTCGGTGGTTCTACCCAGGTGCCCGCCCGTGCATGAAAATTGCTCGGAGGGGCACCTGGGGTCTTCCTCCACCAATGGAAGCTGGAAAGTCGCCATATGACCTTAGCTGTTGGTGCGACTATAAAATCCAATTCAATTCAATTCTTTCTATTGATTATGCACACAATCATTTCTGATTATCACGACATCCTCGTTTACGAGGAAGTGTTTACGGCTTCTTTTTAAATCACTGATTAATTCAGAAGTTCAGCGCGGTCTTTAAAATACAAAGGGTACGACCGAAGGATGACCTACTTTCAACGTTACCTTGCCCGAAGGTACTGAGAGAGTGGTTTGAAAAGCCGGGCCGTGATCACACAGGGAATCTAACCGGATACCTCTGGATTGAGAGGCATGTATAGTAACCAGTCGGCCAACGCAAATCCTGTACCGAGGCACAATAACCGCCATAACGCGTGTACGTCCCGGTAATTGTACAAATCCCGTCATTCAGTACTTACCGTGTGTGTAAAGCAATTCACTTTTAATCCGAGTTGTCCTGACGATTATTTGATATTAAACAAAATTATTTAACGGATATTCTTTTGCCATATATGATATGCGTCTTTTTTAACATTGAAATGTGTCCAAGAGCTGTATAACACCAATTTGGATACGGGCCTCATGCTTAAATCATTATGTTCATATTATAACAAACCTGAGCGTACTTTCCAGAACTGGTGTCCAAAGTCGTATGATAGATTCAATACAAGAAAACGAAAGTATAATGATATTTCGTATAACGGCACACTTTTCAAAAAATGTGCCGTTATACAAGATATCATACTAGGTTTACCACCACTAATTACATGTAAGCCTCCGAGGTGTAGTCGAATGTAGTTCCTATAATAAAAAGTAATCCCTCCTTTTTTGATGAAAACGGTCGTTATAAATAGGGGAAAACTGCCCATTTCTATTCGATTTTGTGGTTGTATGTATAATAAGCGTATTAATATGTTTTACTGGATCACTGATGAACATTTTCGAGTCGAAATTTCGGCTCTATGCTTACACTTTGTGAGCAACGAAAACAGTCAATCAATGAAAACAGCTGTACCCTAGACCTGTTTAGTAAACAAACAAGAACTTTCTTACAGGTCTTGTGACCCGACCTTTTTTTGGTGATTTTTCAAGTGGAAAATTAGTTTTCTGTATGAACATTACACTGCTGCATTATCCATACTTGAGTTGAGTTTGCAGCAAATCATTAATCTGTGACACTTTAACATTGGTGTCTATGGGGAAAATAATTAGTGGTATAAAACCTACTAGGGGGTGTGGCTAGCGATGAAACTCTCCTGCGTCTGCCATCTTGGTTTGGACAAATGTGGGTTTGTAAAAAGGTAGCATTAATTTAGACGAAATGGATTTTAATGATTTTCTTTCCATGTGCGAATCTTTGTGTACGAAAAGTATACATGTATATCCCTATAATTACTTATGTGAGAAACTATAGAAGTTGAAGTCCACTAACTTATGAACATAATGAATTCTTCCATTTATTTTCACTGATCAGCGCATTCTAGGGTTTCGTAAATATGTTATTATAAATGTTAACAGCTATGTCGCTATTGAGTGTACAGTGACTGTAACAAGGATTTAAACAAGTCCTTGCTGTAGGAACATGTCTCTTTGTAAAATGAAATGTTTTGACCCGTCCCCACTCGGCCCCCTCATTCCACACATACGCAAACACTACACACACATACAACTCACTCATTCTTCGTCATCCACCGAGCCCATCCCGTAAAACTGTGAAATGTGTGCTTTCCTTTCCTTTTTTGTTGTGATATACATTGTCCCAGTCCCCACGCACTGCCCCCAAACGCTTCCCCTCCCCCTTTCTGGAGGCACATCCCGTTATATATGCATAAAGCGGTAAAAAAAGTGCCTTTATTAAAGGCATCCCCTCACCCTAACACACTCAAACAGACTTACCTTTCACTCTCCCTAGATGCCCTCGCCCTTTGATATTTGTGCATTTTGTTTAAGTATACCATCTTTCAGATGATATCAGTATGTAACCATTACCACCATGCTGTCCACCATTGTCTGGGACGAAAAGCAAGAAGAACGTCTAGAGAAGTTTCTATTCTTTTTTTTTTAGTTAAAAAAGCACCATACTGAACATTTAAATGGTTTCATTTAAAGACGTACATGTGCTACACTTTTGAAGTATGTATTATTCATGTTGATCAATTATTTTAAAAATAATTATTAAGTAAAACATGTTTCGTTATTTGAAATTGTTTTAATTAATTAACAAGCAACATACTTCAAGCTATGTTTCATTTCCATGAAATACAGACAGTGTTCATCAACTAAAATTTTAAATCGGCAAAGGTAACGATATGGGTACGAACGGATGTAGTACGAATGAGTACGAATAATTCGTGTTTTCATTTCGTTCAATTTTAATCCATAGATTCAACGCAAGCACTCTGGCGGCCATTTCAATTTTCACATACTATGGCAGATCAATGGAGAAAGGTTTGTGCGTGGAATTAATCTACTAATTGGATAGTTTTAATGAAAAGTAAGTGGCAGTCCAGTCAGTTTTGTGTTCCTCTTTCACTATATATGCATTCGTTGATAAACATTCAATGGAAAACGATGAATTACCACATTTTGCTTCCGCCCAAATTTCAGGGCGGAATCCGCCCAAATTTCAGGGCGGAATCTGCTAACGGATAATTTGGCTTAGGATTTAACTTTGGGATAGATTGAAAAAAATGTTTTTTTAAAAAAACAGCATAAAAAACGTCGAAAGTGGATGGAAATATATCCCTAAGTTAAATATTATTGAACTAGCATATTAGCATGCTTTTTCTTTGGTCAATATTTTTACAGGGGTGCATTTCTGTAAAGTCAAGTTTAGGTATTTTATGTAATGATTTTGTACATCAGGAGCGGGTCAAGGATTTCAGACTAGGAGGGTGGGGTTGACAAACAAAACACAACAGCAACGGAAACGCTGTTCCACATGAATTTTCGTAACTTCTCAGAGTTACTTAAAAAATGAAAATAAAAACAATAAAAAAAAGAAACAGTTGAAAATCAAGAAACACAGTTTTCAGAACATCTAATACATTTTTTTTTTCAATCTGACCCTGTACATAGACATGACTTGAATGCTGATATGAACAACGATTAGCATAACATCATGATTTTAAATGTACCGACAGGGATGCTGTATTAACCTTGACGAATGACCTATCTTTTTGAGTAAATTGTTCAGACGTTCGTCTATGTACCTGTGGCATAATATCAAAAACAACAAGTAATGACATGTTTGTTCAAACCAGTGGCGCACGTTCGTTTCAGATATTGTGCAGTTGTGTGTGGGAGTGGGGACGGGGTGGGGCGCATGCATAGGCACAGGATGATAGGGAGTTCAACTGATTTGCTTTTCTTTTGGGGTATATCGTATTTTTTATCGTTTTTTTACTTGTCTATCAAAAGAAAGACGACTCCTACGCCCATCACCGTTAATGCGCGGACGTTGGTATCTTGAATTTGAAAGTATAGCATGTGATGTTGGAAAATGCTATACTGAAAACTCCTGAATTTTCTGTCGTATTTTGTAAATCTCTGGTTACTGACTGCTAAACAAAAAGAACAGTTTCTTACGTCTTCTTCATCATCTTGTTTCAGTATATTACGAATTATGTACAGCTTTTAAGATGTCAATTAAAGAACAACTAATAACTTTGTCCGACTTTGGTCTATTTGGTGCTACTTCCTGTTGTTGTTGTAGTTTTGCTGAAATATGAACCAGTATAGAATTCATCATTGTTCACGGCGGGAGTGTGCGACTGGTCTCAAATTAAAGAGAATTATATCCTGCGTGTAGTGTTATCATTATTTTCCTTCTGCCCTAAATATAAAAAGAGAAACTAAAGAACGAGATTTCTCAGTTTTACCTTGTGTCATACGAGATCATGACCTAATCGCTGTCCGAAATTTACAAACGGAATAATAAAAAAGGTAAAAATCCGGGGGAAAAGCAAGTGTGTAATTATATTCTGCTTACATATATTATAACACTTTATTTTTTATTCTCTCCATCTTTCTTTCTCTTTACTATCGTAGCGAAAGTATGTGATTTAATACATGTAATTGGTATTGTAATCGAGCCCATTGGAGAGTAAAAATAAACTAATTGATAGAAAACAGCTTATAAAGTGTCATCATTCATTAAAAAAGCAAATATAATTTACGTATTTATTCTCTGCTGTTCTATTGAAAAGAATTAAAATATAGTGGTAGTTTTTAAGTTGTATGTGTCACAGAGAATGAAAAAAAATGCGAACAGGATCAAAAACCTTCAGTATTCATTGTGGTCCTTATAGACCACCGCATCTACAGTATAATCACCAGCTAACCGTACCGAACACGAGAAAACCACAGAGCCCAGGTTTCTACATCAAAAGTTGACGATAGTTCCCAACTCTTGCAAAGCAGTCTTTTTTAGAGGATACAATAGAGGTAATAAATTTGAAATAGTAATTGAATTGAATTGGATTGCAGTTTATAGTCGCACCAACAGTTGAGGTCATATGGCGATTTTCCAGCTTCCATTGGTGGAGGAATACCTCAGGTTGCCATTTGGCAATTTTCGTGAACGTGCGGGCATCTGGGTAGAACCACCGACATTCAGCAAGCCAGCTGGATAGTATTCTCACATAAAGATTCCTAGGCCCATGATCTAGCGAATCCACAGCGGAGAGGGGCATGTGATTTCAAGTCAGATACTCTAACCACTCGGCCACGGACGCCGCCGACTTGGAATAACACACGTAGTGGGCCAAGAGTGGGTATATGCACTAATAAGTAGTATAAAATTCGAACAGGAAATGTAGCTTTCACAGACCATAGTAAACCCATAACCCGCAAAAAAGACAAACACGAATGACAACGTTACCAAAGAATAAAGGCATAATGACGCCACAAACACAAGAAGGGTTGACAATAGGGCTACCGCCTTGGAACGGTCAGTGGAAAAAGCCCATGGGGGTTTAAACCAGGTTCTAGGGTGCACCAAACTTCACACTTACCGCACTATCATCCCAAATAAACGGAATGTCTTTTTGCATGTTTTTGGTTTTACTATGTTCTGTGAAAGCTGCATTTCCTGCACGACTTTTATACTTACTTGTATGTAGCAATGGTAGAGGAGGGACTATACAATCGTCAACGTACTTCGTATGCAAACGAATTTGAAATTGAAAAAAACAACAACATACTTGCGAGCTTCTCCAGGAGGCCAGAAAAAAGAGCACCAAACCTAGAAAGAAATATAACGCAAAACCTACACTAAAGGTCTGGAACCTAAATATTTATTATCCCTCAGGAAATAAGGAAAGCGAATACAGATTGAGCCGATAGTGGCTTCCCAAGGACATTTGATCACCCAACAGTAATACGTAGAAATGCATGCAAAAGGGAATTTAGAAGCTCACACAGGACGGAAATAGCATTGCGACACATATAAGTTAACGAAACTATTATAAATACTAGAACTAGGGACTGACGGCTATTTCACACACTGATAAAGAAACAAAGACATTTGTTGAAAAACTTTATTACAGACAACAAATGGTATGCGGGTACAAACACTATTCTGGACGGGTTTAAATTCATTTTCAGAATCTAGCTGCATTGAATAATAGGGGGCACTCCACAGTTTAATGTCCAATTCTCAACAATCAAACCCAAGACCAGCCCTTAGCCTGAATATTTGAGCAAATCAAATCACACCATCATTGGATCATACATTTCTTTAAAGACCATTAAATTACCCATGTGTTTATACCAAATAAAAGTAACAACAAGCATTTTCTTTACACTATTTGCCTCATTTATTAAACATTACACCCCTCCCCCTCTTAAAAAAGCTTAAAATGCAATATTTCAAATGTCAATAAATAAGAATAAACAATAAAAAATATATCATCCGCATATCAGGATCATTTTTACACTCATCATGCTCTTGCATATCAGTAAATGCTAAATGTTACATACCTTCACCGGCTTTTTAAGAAGTTATTCCAAATTGATGAGGCGTGAGGCAAAATCAGCCAATTTTGCTATTTTTTGAAAGTTTTTGATAGTTTCGCATTTTTCTATTTATAGCCTCCAAAAAATATTCCAGTATATCAAAATAAACTTATAAGTACTCAAAACTGAAAACAAAAAGCAAACATGTACTTCATAATTATTATTAATACCATCCATTGAACTAAAACATGCTTAGTTCATTTCTTTCTCATTTACACGGACATTCTTGTGAAACTGAGGACTGCCTCCATAACTCATAGACAAACAAATGCTAAGCGGGTACAAACAATATTCCGGACGGGTTTAGAACTCATTTTCAGAATCTAGCTACAGGGAATGACAATTCAGAGTACGATAGTGAATTCAATGAACAAGTCAAATATGACTATGAGATAGAACTCTTAAAGCATAAAACAATATATACAGTAACAGTGACAGAGGTAAACACAGCAATAAGTTGGATCAACAAAGGCAAGGCAGCAAATATATATAAGGACTTACCATGAGAATGTTGTATACGGTCGTGATAAACTCACAGATATATTAAATATTATTTTTAAAAACACGCAAATGTGCCAGATCTATTGAGCATTGGTCTACTATATATCCAATCTTTAAAAACAAGGGAAGTAAATGTGGAGCAAACTGTTATTGAGGAATGGCAGTGTTGCCTGTCTTGGGAAAATTAACAGACTCAAATGTCATATTGATTTAAATCAATCACCATTAAGTCAATCAACACTGCAGAGAGGCTTTATTAAATATGCATTTAAATGATTGTAATTTTTTCTAGTCTTGATCATCTTCGACGCTTGACTGTAAATCTAACATGGTTTATGAAAATACTCAATGCTGATTGGCTATTGAGAAGTTTTTTAAAAAGCTATATAAACCTCTGACGTCACGTCCTTCACCCTCAAACGATTTTCAACGTCGGAAACCATTCAAAACAACGATTATGTTATTTTAAGGCAAAGTTACGTTCAAACAACGAATTGAACTGAACTTGTTCGAAACACGATAAAGCTTTATATTTTCTTCGTTTGGTGCTGAGAGATGGACGTACAATGTAAGTTGTGAGAATGTGTTTGTATTATGTTCAATCTCTCGAAAATGTGTGTATAAAATACATAACAATCTATATCAGATAATAATAAAAAAAATTTTTTTTTTCCAGCGGGTTTATATTGTGCAAGATCAAAACCTGGTGGCTGGGCCTTGAAACACATCGAAACCGCGGGCCTATGACCGTTGGTATCGATGGTTTTCAAGTCCCGCCCACCAGGTTTTAATCTAGCAGTGTTTTAGAGAGGAAGGACATATCTCTAAGAATATGTAAGTGAATCATATTAACAATTTCACGTTTTACAGAACCAAGCCGGAGGATTTGTTTTATATTGGTGATCTTCCCTCGATTCCACAAGCATAAATGAATTGACTGACTAGAATAAGATCGTTTAGAGGATCATCCAATGAAATTTTACGTATGTCTAATTTTAAATTAAATATGTGCGTTTTTAGTTTAACCAAACCAGAAATTCTGCCTATTTCTAGGGTTTACGGCCTACCAACACAGCAAGGTTATATGGCACCAACAGGAATGAACATTCCAGGCTTACTCTGCATTTACATCTAGATACAAATATGCAGAATGGGTCTAGAACCTTCTCACATGCAGAATGACAGAGCTGCTGCAAAATCACTTGTAAACACTCCATTTTTCATTATTGTTCAACGATCATTGTTTTCTGCCATCACTCAAGTAGCACCCCTATAGTCAACCCTTGTTTTGTTCGTGGTGTCGCATACTTAGGCCACACTTAAACAATTTAATGCTTGCGTTTTCCCGACCGACCCTAAAAAAAGGGCTCTGCACAAATATATTTTTTTCATTTTTAGAACATCTTTTTTTTTTAAATTGCCGGTCGCATCAAGATGCTACTAAATAACAAAAGTATGTTTTAGTTACAAAAAAACAATAAAACAGATAATGTGCCTGTCTACGCAAGAGCAAACATACATATTTGTAAGGGTGGCCTTAGCCTTTTGTCATTTGTTTTGTGTGCCTGTTTTGGGTGACTGTGTTCTGTGAATGTTACATTTTCTGTTCGACTTTTATATCTACTTTCCTTTATATGTTGTAAAACATACCTCTGGACTGGGCCAACTATTTTTGAGTATTTTCTTTACTGTATAATCACCTACTGTTGAAATATCACCTATTATTTTATAGGTATACTTTGGCACTGAACTGTAGATATTAAGTGCTAGATGTTATCTAATGACAGAAAATATGTTTTTAGTAAGCCTTGAGTCAAATGCATAATACGCATCTACCGTGTACAGTAAAGATAAAGCACAACAAATGTTTTTCGAATTAGTTATATAAAGAACCAACTAAACACAATGCAACAACCCTATATACAGGATAGAGGCAATGAAGAGAAATCTCCACCATAATGAACTCGAAAGGGAGGGAGCGTAGCGACCGACCGCGGTTTCTTAATGGTGAAGATTTCTCTTCATAGACTATATCCGGCTTAGTGTTTACATCAGTTTTATCGATAGTCTCTATATAGGTCACACTCTAAACCATGAAGAGCGCTGGTAGTGAAATCTTCATGAATAAATGGTGCAAGAATATGAAATTCTGAGCCATCTGATTGGTTTAAAAAGTAGAGTAAACACTAAAATGTTGTTAATTGCAGACTCTGTCTACTTATACATAAGCAAAACGTGTGATGCATTTATCATATAAATATTGTGTAACACTTTTTTAATGCAAATCTAACGGTGTGGTCAAGGTCTTTCTAGGAAAATCAAAACATTTAAAAGTGATAACAATGTCATATAAAAGAATCAACTACCAACACGCAAATAACCAAAAACACGCCAATAACCACCAACACGCAAATAACCGAAAACACGCAAATAACCACCAACTCGCAAATAACCACCAGCACGCAAATAACCAAAAACACGCAAATAACCACCAACACGCAAATAACCAAAAACACGCAAATAACCGCCCACACGCAAATAACCAAAAACACGCAAATAATCAAAAACTCGCAAATGAAACAAACAACAATTGAAAGGAAACATAGAAGCAAAATATGCGACACCACAAACATAAAAGGGTTGACCATTGGAGGTCCCCCTTTGAACGGTCAGTGGCAAAAAGGCCGCTGAGGGTTTAAACCAGGTTCTAGGGTGCACCATACCCCACTCTTACTCTACTTTATTCCAATAAAACGGTACTTTTTATATAAAGAAATCCTATAAACGAAAAGCATAAAAAACCACCAAGCAAGTATTCAATGACTTGGCAGAAGTCAAGGAGGGCAACAAGAGAATAAGAGGAGTGCGTGGTCCAGTGGTAGAGCGCCGACCTCCAGATCGAGAGGTCGTGGGTTCGATCCTCGCCGCGGCCACGTTATTTATCCTTAAACAAGATAATTAATCCACATTGCTTAGTACTGGTTCTACCCAAGAAGACATCGAGAGTGATTAATCTAAGTTGCAATAATTTGTTTCGCTATAATTTGTTTCGCAATCGATGTAAATCAAATATGTTTAAACTAAAAGAATAAGCCATTAATCGCAAGACAAAACACGATTAAACGCACCCATAAAACCTTACCGTCCTTTCAGGATTTAGGTAGACATCATCATAGGGTCCGCAGTCTGTCCGGTTATCGCACAGCCAAAGAGAAAAGCGTAGTGGCAAACTCTAAATAGGTCAACCACTAAACATGAAGTGCGTTGCAAAACGATAGTGTCGTGGCCTCTTTTGATAAACTGATTAACAATATTAATAAAGATTATATACAAGTGATCATGACCAAAGATCTTACGACGTTTGAAAATCACATCACCATAGAACTCAGGTTGTAATCTATTCCTTGTCGTAGAAAAGTTCTTCGATTAGTTTCATATTTTAAAGGAAGATCAGGATTAAGAATAAAACGGTACAAAGTGTTTTCAAAGTTAGTTTATGGTTCGAAACCGTGATCTTCAAATACATAGCAAAACGTGCTATCAACCGGGTCACCGTGGCTTCCTTGTGCGAAATTCAGAGCTTTTCAAATAAATACACTTTCTTGCCATACATGTGTGACCCAAGACAATGATACATGTATGTACCTTGATGACCTTAGATCTTCAGTCCTTGCAGACCTATACAATTCATTCAACCGGCTTTTGTGCCGACTCGTTGGGATCCGAGTGCTTCAGTCTAAATGAGCGTTAATGCTACGCCGAGCGTATTGTCCAGATCGTAACTTCATACGCTTTAATTTCGATGTCTGGTTGTTTATACATTGTCTTTTATGTTCATTTTGAGATCTTGTGAACTGATACTGGGTATGTTTCGATGATCAAATTGGGGTTGCGTCTCGATGTTTGATATCCAACAGTTTTCTGTGTGTTTAATGTCTGAGTGAGATGTTACACTGATTGAAACGTATCATTGTGTCAGGTGGCTTTGAGCTGATTGGAAATTACTTTTGCTTAATCCGTGTTTTTAAGAAAGCGTTTCGAAATTCACATTTGGTTCCCTGGCACGAATAGGGCCACTGGTCGTCCAGGCAGAGGGGTAAAATCCCACCAAATTCATGTCTCATGTTCATTAAAGGGCTTCATCGTGATCCCTGCATTGTTTCATGTGCTACATAGGTGGTGGCAGAAAACAATGATCCTGGCTCCATCAAAAGATGGAGTGTTAAGAGAATTTGCAACAACTCTGTAGTTCTGTAGGTCAGAAGGTCCTAAGCCCACTATTCATGTTTTTATCTAGATGTAAATGCAGAGTTAGCTGAAAATGTTCATTCCTGTTGGCGCCCTATAACCTTTTTGTGTTTATGCGCCGTAAAACCCCAATTCAATGCAATTCTTCGTAAGTCACATACTGGTTTTATTTATAGTTCAGTGGTTTTATTTTGTACCATTTTATAAGTGACACCAAACTAACGTAATAGTGTGTGTTTTTGATTTTTACCGAACTATTGTCTGGGGCGCTTGTTTCAGCCAATGCTTTTTTTTACTTTTCAGACGAAATACAATTCGTACCTAAATAAGTTGTACATCAGCGAAACAGACATTTTTAGTGGTAAATAAAAATACCTTACTTTTTAAAATCGGTTGAGAAATAAAAAAAATCATGCACGAAAGTTTTTTTTGATGGGCCATTTTCAATGCAATTCGAAAGTCACATAATGATTTTATTTACAGTTCAGTACGAAGGTGCTTCAAAAAGTTATGTCACTAGGCATATATCCTTTGAACTGGATATTACACTGAGATAAAGTAGTGTATTTATAGTACTACTGGGTTCGCTCTCTTAAATTCCATAACAAAAATGAAAAAATTCCGGTTATTTATACCCCTGAATTACCTCCCCCTACCACACCTTTTGGATACTGGCATCTCTGAAAATGTCCTTGTTACAAAACGTTGTAAAAATTATTTGAATAATTCTATGCTTTTAAATTTTCTTGTACGCCATCTGTTGTTATTCGCCTATAATCCATGAAAATGATTGTCGAGAATTCGGAAAGGTCTTGCTGTAAACCAGATATGAGTGAATGCATATCCCTTAATTTTAGCGGAAATAACACTGATTTTCTTCATTTTGTTTACGGAAACGTTATAATGTCTTTTAAATGTCGTAATTATTCTCGTATTATTAATATGTTCTCATATTTTTTTACAAATCCTAGTCCTTCAGTGTTTAAATTTCATATTCAACACATTATTGTAGAATTTTGCACAATGTTTAGTGAAAGAAAATATTGATCATCCAAAAACGCTATTTCAGAAGACTGCCCTTCCATTTAATGTCCATTTATCATTAAATTAATTTTACATGTTAGCATAAAATGTTAATTTCTAAGACAATGCCTTTTCATCTACCATGCTTAAATTCTGAATCTTGTAATGCACAGATATAACTGGTAATGTATGAGAACTTCCAAAGGTCTTCGACAAGTACTTAAAGAGAAACAGGCATTTAAAAAAGTAACAGTTAACATACCTGAAAAAAACTCAGGACGAAAATGCCTCAGTATGTATAAGTGATGTATATTAAATGTTCCATAACTTTCGTCACACAATATATACAGCATTCATTTTACCATCAATGGAATGGTATTGAAACTCTCTTTCATTTGCTACCAAATATCAACACTCACAATGAGCACATAATTGTTAAAACGCGATAGTGACAGAACTTATTGAATGACCCTCGTAGTTTTATTTTATACCATTTTATGTGACACCGAACTAACGTAATAGTGTGTGTTTTTCTACCGAACCATTGTTTGAGGCAATTGTTTCAGCCAAAGTATTTTTGGATTTTTCAGACAAAAACAAATGTGTACCTAAATAAGTTGTATATCAGTGAAACAGACATTTTTAGAGGTAAATAAAAATACCTTTCGTTTCAAAATCGGTTGAGAAATAAAAAAATCATATACGAAAGCTGTTTTTGATGGAGCATTTTCAGTGCAAAAGTCTGGTGCATGAAACATTTGAAAAATACTTATTTTTAGAATTTTTATCCGAAAATGGTTTTAAATTGACAACCTGAAAGTTTTATTGCAAAATATGAAGGCTAACTGAAGTTATATGAAATGTCTTAATTTTCTGCTGTCCCATCACAAGGAATTTACATGGGAAAAGGCCCATCAAAAACTCATTTGGGCTGAAAAGATATATTTCTCAACCGATTTTTAAAACTAAGGTATTTTTATTTACCACTAAAAATACCAGTTCTAATGACCTATAATTGATGTAGGTATTATTTAAATTGCTCAAGCTTTTACAGAAAAACCTTTGGCTGAAACAAGCGCCCCGAACAATAGTTCAAAATTGTTTTTGAAACGGTTTCAATGCAGTGCATTAATCAGAAGTGAATATTTGAGAATTGTTAAGAAGTTTCGAACGTTTTAATTAATCTGTTTAATCAATGACTAGATTATTTTTATGTTGATCAACTGGCATGGCATGAATACGTTCGCCGACTTATATGCATGATAAGCCCATTACGTGATCCGAGTATTAAATTTGATACCACATCCAACCCCCTCTCCAAGAAACGCATACGCGGTTTGCATGAAGTAAAACCTTAATTTCGACATAAAAAAATAATTTTAAACATGTTATCACATTTTTTCAGTAAAAAATTCTTTTAAACATGTTTTAATCCTGTTAATAGAAGCTTTCCCATTGCTTAATGGAATTAATGGAATTAATGAAATTAAGGCGGGACCACATAATGGGATACAAACTTTACTCAGATATGCAAATCCTTGATAAAACATGTCCAGCAGTAACCTGGTGTTCTGCTGTCTGAAGTTTATAGATAAAATAAAGAGGACGAGCATTAAACCGTATGAGCTTTTTTTCTTACGTTTATCGGGCAGAGAATAACAAGGTAAATTGTCAAAGAAATGAGAAATAAACACACATCGCATTAGTTAGCCTCCAGGAAATAAGATGTTAACTTGTTCTAAATCACTCGCTATATAAACAACAAACAATGTTCCTAACGTTTATAACTGTACAATTATGTATAATGAATAGCACGACGTAAAGCATAA
The DNA here is from genome assembly GCA_037043455.1 of Cyrtodaria siliqua. Taxonomy (NCBI): domain Eukaryota; kingdom Metazoa; phylum Mollusca; class Bivalvia; order Adapedonta; family Hiatellidae; genus Cyrtodaria; species Cyrtodaria siliqua. Next base: position 51,245 of record JAWPHD010009440.1, on the reverse strand, counting down.
ACTTCTTAGATGTTAAACAAACCGGAGTTTTAGCGAATAGTAACGTTACCGTAATTCTTATTTACATAAGAATAGCAATGCGATTTCTACATATACGTCAACCAGATAGCTAAAGTCTTGAACTATTACTAGACTGTGCTTGGCCCAACTATTACTAGGCTTTGCTTGGCTCAACTATTACTTGGTTTTGCTTGGCTCAACTATTACTAGGTTTTGCTTGGCTCAACTATTACTAGGCGTTGCTTGACTCAACTATTACTAGGCTTTGCTTGGCTCAACTATTACTAGGCTTTGCTTGGCTCAACTATTACTAGGCGTTGCTTGACTCAACTATTACTAGGTTTTGCTTGGCCCAACTATTACTAGGCTTTGCTTGGCTCAACTATTACTAGGCGTTGCTTGACTCAACTATTACTAGGTTTTGCTTGGCCCAAATATTACTAGGTTTTGCTTGGTTCAACTATTACTAGGCTTTGCTTGGCTCAACTATTACTAGGCGTTGCTTGACTCAACTATTACTAGGCTTTGCTTGGCTCAACTATTACTAGGTTTTGCTTGGCTCAACTATTACTAGGCTTTGCTTGGCTCAACTATTACTAGGTTTTGCTTGGATCAACTATTACTAGGTTTTGCTTGGCTCAACTATTACTAGGCTTTGCTTGGCTCAACTATTACTAGGCGTTGCTTGGCTCAACTATTACTAGGTTTTGCTTGGCTCAACTATTACTAGGCTTTGCTTGGCTCAACTATTACTAGGTTTTGCTTGACTCAACTATTACTAGGTTTTGCTTGGCTCAACTATTACTAGGCTTTGCTTGGCTCAACTATTACTAGGCGTTGCTTGGCTCAACTATTACTAGGCGTTGCTTGACTCAACTATTACTAGGTTTTGCTTGGCCCAACTATTACTAGGTATTGCTTAACTCAACTATTACTAGGCTTTGGTTTGCTCAACACATATTACTAGGCTTTGCTTGGCTCAACTATTACTAGGCTTTGCTTGACTCAACTATTATTAGGCTTTGCTTTGCTCAACAACTATTACTAGGCTTTGCTTAGCTCAACTATTACTAGGCGTTGCTTGGCGAAACTATTACTATGCGTTGCTTGACTCTACTATTACTAGGCTGTGCTTGGCTCAACTATTACTTGGCTGTGCTTGGCTCAACTATTACTAGGCTTTGGTTTGCTCAACACATATTACTAGGCTTTGCTTGGCTCAACTATTACTAGGTTTTGCTTGGCTCAACTATTACTAGGCTTTGCTTGACTCAACTATTACTAGGTTTTGCTTGGCGAAACTATTACTATGCGTTGCTTGACTCTACTATTACTAGGCTGTGCTTGGCTCTACTATTACTAGGCTGTGCTTGGCTCAACTATTACTAGATTTTGCTTGGCTCAACTATTACTAGGCTTTGCTTGACTCAACTATTACTAGGTTTTGCTTGGCGAAACTATTACTATGCGTTGCTTGACTCTACTATTACTAGGCTGTGCTTGGCTCAACTATTACTAGGCTGTGCTTGGCTCTACTATTACTAGGCTGTGCTTGGCTCAACTATTACTAGGCTGTGCTTGGCTCTACTATTACTAGGCTGTGCTTGGCTCAACTATTACTAGGCTGTGCTTGGCTCTACTATTACTAGGCTGTGCTTGGCTCAACTATTACTAGGCTGTGCTTGGCTCAACTATTATTAGGCTGTGCTTTGCTCAACAACTATTACTAGGCTTTGCTTAGCTCAACTATTACTAGGCGTTGCTTGGCGAAACTATTACTATGCGTTGCTTGACTCTACTATTACTTACTAGGCTGTGCTTGGCTCAACTATTACTTGGCTGTGCTTGGCTCAACTATTACTAGGCTTTGGTTTGCTCAACACATATTACTAGGCTTTGCTTGGCTCAACTATTACTAGGTTTTGCTTGGCTCAACTATTACTAGGCTTTGCTTGACTCAACTATTACTAGGTTTTGCTTGGCGAAACTATTACTATGCGTTGCTTGACTCTACTATTACTAGGCTGTGCTTGGCTCAACTATTACTAGGCTGTGCTTGGCTCTACTATTACTAGGCTGTGCTTGGCTCAACTATTACTAGGCTGTGCTTGGCTCTACTATTACTAGACTGTGCTTGGCTCAACTATTACTAGGCTGTGCTTGGCTCAACTATTACTAGGCTGTGCTTGGCTCAACTATTACTAGGCTGTGCTTGGCTCAACTATTACTAGGCTGTGCTTGGCTCAACTATTACTAGGTTGTGCTTGGCTCAACTATTTCTAGCTGTTCTTGGCTCCTAGCTGTATTTTATATACACATGTTTGAACGAGTTAATCGTGTTTAGGTGCATACTATAATTAACAGTGTGGCTATTGTTGATAGATGGGAAACAATATAAATACAGAAACGCATTTATTTACTAGTTTATTTAAGACGTAAACATACTTACATCTTGCAATCTAAACAATGCCGTTTAGATGAAGTATGTATACCACCTTCCGTATGTAACAGAGCGCCATATATTTTAAAAAGTCAGTATAAAACAAAACAACCATGGATTAGTTTAAAAGAAAAGGAGAAACTTACAAGAGGTTTTAAAAACATACATATACAAACTTAACGATAAATCAAATATGACGTAACAAGTTTTATGTACAAATCCATTAAAAACATGAATGTCACATTAACAAATGTGACCCGAGGCCAAATGTTATGGTGCTGATTTTTCGCAACACATTAACCTTAAAGAAATCGTATAAGCAAACATTTTCAAAAGTTCAATAAACACATTTTTTAATATAAACATTGCCTCCTCATGTTACACGTGCATGACTTCTGTGAGTAAAGATTAAAAATTAGATTCCAGGTTTTTTAAATATTGGGGTAAGAAATGAGATTTCAATTTCAAACTAGAACCAACTGTACTAAAGTTATGGGCATTTGTATAGTAAACAAATGTGCGTACATTATTGTAAACAAATTTGTGTACATTATAAATAATCACCAATCACAGTCGTAAACAAAATTCCTTTTTTATATCTCAGTTTATCAAAATCAAAATACGCGCTATATTATGTAAATGGGATATTTTGATAATTTTATATCTTCAGCTCGATACTATTCAAACAAGTTTTGTAACATTGTTAAGGGTTATGTCCCCTTTTGTGTTATTTCATTGAAATAGCATATCAAATGGATAAGCTATTAGAACACAAATATATCTGAATAATTTGAAAGTTGTTTTCGTTAAATGAATATATTCATGAACATTCGGCTAAAATAATAATCTAGATAATCTGAAAACAAGGACTGAATTAACTGACTATTGACGTGACATTATCTAATGAAGGGTTTGTTGTAAAACATATGTTAACTATTGTTAACGAATCTCTGCCAATCTTGAAATCCGAAACCAGTTATCTAGGGGATCATACACTCAAACCTCACTAGCAACTTCACATCTGCAGTGATTAATTGCTTGGGCCTACAACTAAAAATCGGCCAGCTACGACCCTGATTAATAAATTTACATATGTGTCAGGTCTGAATTATCATTGAAGGAATGGTAGCACGGATTAGATAAAGGTGTAAACATGTAAACTGTCATGTAAACGTATTGATCTTTATATGAGATATAATTGCTATATGCTTGATGGCAGTTTCAAAAGGACTTCTCCATAGGGTAATCCCATTTCGTTAATTGCAGCAACAATAAACGATATTAATTATCAACCAAGTGGTCGATTTAGGCATGGCAAGTCACCTTTGTATATGAATCACGTAAACATACTGTGTATCACCACGGCCATTAAGACAGAAATCACAAGCAATGTTTAACGTTTTTGGTCTGTATGAACATTGGCATTTTAGACGTTGGCATATTTATTTTTTCCTGCAATGTACAAGAATATAAAATGGTATGTAAATATAATACATGTAGTCACATTTTAAAACTTCAGCAGAAACTGCAGTAATGAAACGTATATCGCGATCAAAACACTTATTGATTCGACGTGTGACCCGTTTGTTATTGTCTTGTGTTCGTCGACATTTATTGAATCCGTTTCTGATCTTGTATCGTCATTTTGTTCAGAAGTTGCAAGGATTGAAGTAACTTTCCTTTTTTCACAGTATTTCCCACTGAGGTCGTCTGGGCAGATACACAAAAACGTGGAAATATAGTTTTTACACACGCCGCCATTTTTGCATGGGGAGCTTTCACACGGATTCATTTCCTGTTCACAAACCTCCCCGTGGTAACCCTTGGAACAATAACAAATGAAACCATTATTCATAGGTGAATGTTTACATGTGCCTCCATTTAAACAGTTGACACCTTTGCAGGGATCCAATGAAATTTCACAAACTTCGCCGGAATATCCGGATACGCATGCGCACTGAGGTTTTGCGTTTCCTACGCTGCATTTCCCACCATGCCTACATGTGACGGCAGAGCATGGATCTATTAATATGGTGCATACTTTGCCACCGAACCCAGGAGGGCACAAGCACACGAATCCGTCTGAATGCTTGTCGGTCTCTCTGCACTCTGCTCCTGACATAAAACATAATAAAACGTAAGGTTATACAGACTAACATTAGACTACTTATTGATTGAGTGTCATATATGAAAATAATAAAACCACAAATGCTATATTACATTTATAGAAACATACAGTAAACAAAAGCTATATGCAAGGATAATTAACAGTATAGTTGATTATATATGACGCTAACAGGGGGCGTCACATGCTGCTTAAACATGCTTATTGTCAATCAAACTAATGTTAAAAGAGCATAGGAGAATCGTGATTTTTTTTTAAACACAAGGTGATCTGCTAGTTTCAACTACTTGCATACGTGAAAAACATTTTAATCATTATTTGTTAAATTATTATATTAATTCAAAGCTAATTAGTTTTGCATATTTCTACTCGTTGGTCACATTGCATGAATAATATATTTAACCTTCTGGTAAAATAACGAACAAAAAATGAAAACAAAATTTCAAAATGTTCTACAATTGTATTTATACTCGTATATGCTAGCAGATTTAATGTCAAAATCATACTGGATGCTCATTTTAATGCTTAACCCTCAACCTGCTAAGCACGACAATAATAACCTTTGCGTCCATTGTAAACCCAGATCAGCCTGCAAGTAACTCTTTGACACATAAATGTAATGGTCTTAATTCAAAGAAAGAACAGTCCATTATATATATGTAGCGGGTTACGTGTTAATTAATACTTCAAGATTGTCGTTATTCCGTTTAATGTACCTTAAGAATGTATAGAATCAAAGTCTGGGAAATGGCAATTACCGTTTTGACAAGGATTCGAAAAGCATGGATCAATTCTTGCTTCACATCTTCGTCCCTTGTATTTTTCAGGGCAAATACAACTTCCGCCGTGTGTACCCACAATGCAATGACCGCCATTCCTGCATTCTAACTCCTCACAGGAGAGTACTTCATTTTGACATTGGTCCCCGTAAAAACCTTCCACACAGTTGCATTCACGATTACCGTTTCTTGTCTGTATAAGTAATGAAAACGAGACACAAGTTAGAACGTTTCACAACCATATCCCCTCAAGGCGTTGTCTGTACAGTGTCCACGTGTGCTCATTCATAGTATGTTCGGTCTTTGATAAATAATAGTGATCATAATCGAAATGTTTCCATCAATCAAATGTGGGGTGCCTTTTACTACTAACAATGACTTGAATTGAACTGAATGTTGTTTAATGGCTCATCAACACAGTATAGGTTATTTAGAGCCGCCCCAGAGAGAGAGGAAGGATACATAGGAATCCGGGAACCGTGCCATACTCTTATTATCAAATAGATTCCTTGGTTCTTTAACGTGCTTGGAGGATAGACCGATACACGGGACCGACCGGTTTACGTCCCTATCCGACGGAGGAGGCTAACAATGAATCATTGAAAGTTAATATACAGTTGGGTTTTTTCTGGTGTGAGGAAAAAACAAGACATAGTCATACTCAATGGTTGTCTATATGCATTATCAGATGTTACCACATAAAAGCATAAAAGCAAATATTTACATTCACATGATCATGATGATACTATCTGTTGAACGAAATAGTGTCTAATTCCGAATAAAAGTGTTTACTTTCAAGTAGGATGGAGCTACTGCGCACGCATCCAATGTGTGTCAATAGACTAGGCTATTCCACTGTCTGTAAATACACCGACTCCTGCACGTTTTTTTTATCATTATCAGTTGTACAGTTATGGTGGCATGTAACTGCCGTCGTGATAATTTAGTCGCGATACTTTTTTCAGCTATTAAGACGACTTTTAGGCCCTTATAAGTCGACTTATAAGAAAAACTACTCCAAAAAGTATCGTGACCAATGCAATTTCTTTGCTAAGTCGCCGTAAAGTCGCGATAATGCTCTGGAATGACAGTCAAGTTAGACTGCTACACAGCGTTGAGTGAAACGGGACATGCGCAGTGAAGCAGTTATCCCCTCCCTTAAAATCCCTTAACATCCGAGACTAACGCGACATATTAATCAAGCATGTCACTTAAGAGCATTATCATGACTTCATGGTTAAAGTTTGTCGTGATTCTTATCTAGACTTTTTTCTTATAAGTCGACTTATAAGGGCTTAAAAGTCGTCTTAATAGGTGAAAAAAGTATCGCGACTAAATTATTTCGACGGCAGTTACAAGCCACCATATGCCACCATAAAATAATGTTAACGTAAAGAAATAATGTAAATATAAGAACTGATTCGCTCCCCCTCCCCCCACTCCCGCGGTATAAAACGCCGTAGCTCCCCCCCCCCCCCACCCCACTCGAGGCGGTATAAAACACCATAGTCCCCCCTCCCCCCACCCCTCGCGGTATAAAACGCCGTAGTGAATGGCGAATTAACTACAAAGAGCGTTTTGCGCGTCAAAAAGCGCTTCAAGGAACTTGCCATTTACTATCGGCGTTTAAAACTGCAAGAACGCTGAAACTATGCGAATACATTTTTAAAATAATTACCATCTATCTGTATACAAGTGTTACCTGGCATACGCCGTTATTCATGCAGTAACCGTCGTAACATTGCGGATACTGACAATTATCCCCGCCAAATCCAGCAGGGCATAAGCACGTGTAGTTTCCCACGAGGTCACTGATGCACGAGCCTCCGTGGATACAAGGTTGGCTTTTGCTGCAGTAGTGTGTGTCTGCAAATAATGCCAGCATGAATAACGTGTAGAAGACATGGTAGCAATAGGCGTGTAATAGGAACACGTGTAATACAAATGTAAAGTTGTTACAACACGGAGATTCTGCGAAGTATTTATATATAGACTGCAATGAAATTCAACAAAGCGGTGACTGAAAATTGCGACCTAAAACTTATAAAACCCACCAGGGCTAGCGATACCATGAACTTCGAAAACCTTTGCAAAACTGTATTATCGTAACCTTGATCTACTGTTAAAATGTAAAAGTAATTTAAGAACTCTTATGCGACAAGGAATATCACAACCTGACTTTTATGGTGACGTGATTAACAAACTTGGAAAGATCCTTGGTCATGATCATTTTCATGCAATCTTTATTAAATGTGTTAGAAAGTTTATCAAAGACGATATGACCCTATTATTTCGCTATGCGCTGGATGTTTAGTGATTGACCCATTTACAGTTCGTCACTATGCTTTCATGTTTGATTGTGCGATGACCGGACAGATTGTGGGCACTATGATGACGTCTACCTAAACCATGAATGCGATGGTAACGTTTGTAGCATGGTCGGTGACATTTCATTTGATGAATGCAAAGCATCTATCGTTTAATTTAGGGTAATTATAGGGGCATGGCTATACCGTACTTCAACTACCGGATATTGGAATTTAGAGTACGGTCACAATGACGTCACAGTGTTACTAAGTACACCATGCTACAAAAAAGATAGAGTCTGTCTCAGCTCGTTGGTTATTTAAATACCTTGATGAATTATTAAACACCTCGATGGGCTACGCCCATCTCTGTATTTAAATAAGCCAACACACTGAGACCAGACTCTATCTATTACTTTTGTTTTCAATCTTGTATTATCGTGAAATTAATGGTTTCTTTTCTTGTTGCTCTGGTTTCTATGCTTTTATATAATATAAATATATATTCATATATACATGATCATCGTTGTGTTATACTTATATTGCATATTAATGCTCTCTAGTTATTAGAGAATAGAGATTGGCGGGGATTTCTCTATGCACAGTGTTCCTTTTTATGGGGTTGATAATAGAGTAAGATCGAGGTTTGGTGCACCCTTAACCCTTAACCTGGTTTAAATCCAAGCGTATTTATTGGCACTGACCGTTCCAAGGCGGTAACCCTATCGTCGACACATTTATGTTTGTGGTGTCGCATACCTTGCATCTATTTTTCATTTTAATTCGTGGTTGTTTTGTATTCATGTTTTGGTTGACTGTGTTCTGTGAATGCTACTTTTCCTGTTCGACTTTTATAACTACGTTTTTAATGTATTCTCAAATAAATTAACAACAATATGTTTCAAAAGTCAAAGGTATTGATAGGTAATTTAATATCGCCTCAGTAACCAATCAGCATTGATTATTTTAATAATCCATGTTAGATTCGTGTTTAGTTTTATCTTTATATATTTACATTAATATTTTACTATTTCATTTCTCCATCTTTCATCAGTTTTTGGGCACAATATGACCTATTTATGTGTCGACGTGCCGTAAAACAAAATTCATTCATTCATTCAGATCACCTCGACGTCGCGTTTACACATGCAAAGTCAAAACGTGAGAGTATTGTTAGAGGTTTTTTATATTTCCCTATCTTTCAGAAACTAACTGCGCATGTTACGTACCATCGATATGTATATATAATAAAATATTATATGCCATTTATCCATATAGTGACTCCATCCACCTAGACAATATTTGTCCTTGGCCATCTATGTTTCTTTTATATTTCGTACACCTACCAATATCACAGAGTCGACCCGTCCACCCTTCCCGACATATGCACTGGTATGGTGTGTGGCAATAACCATGTAGACAGCCAGTGTACGGCCGACACTCCCCACAGTTGATTCCCTGCCAGCCGAGGCGACATCTGAAATGTTAATAATAATGTTTCTGGATTAGGCGTGTTAAACGTGTTAAACATGTAGTACAAAAACACACACTACTGAAGTTCTTACAGGAGATCAAATGACTTAAATAAACGACTTCAAACGTCTATTTATGTGTCTATTTATGTGCGATAGAAAATTTACATTTACTGAAGTATTATACAATAGTGAAAGCGTCTCTGTGGCCGAATGGTTAACGACGTTGCGTTGTAAACCTTCGCCTCTCACCGCGGAGGGTTGGAATGCCACTGGGAGCTCGACTTGTAAGTGAGGAATTGTCGATTCTTACGAATGACGGAAGGTGTACAATACTGGTTCTACCCAGGAAAGATGGGCTGTTTGCTTTCACCACAAAAAATCGACCGTCATAAACAATCTTACATGTGTTAAAAATGACGTAAAACACATACAAAAAAACAAACAAACAAACGTGAAAGGGGCTCGATCATCATGATGTTTCTAGAAGACTTTAAGATGTACAATTTTTTTTTAATGCAGGATAAAACTCAGATCAATCAAAATATGGTGTAATTTTCGATCATCCAAAATGTTTAGGCCCTTATAAGCATGTGGTAACTACAATGTGTATACCTCCCGCCATTCGTAATAATCGACGCTTCCTCACTAGTCGAGATCCCAGTGGGATTTGAACCCGCAGCGTTAAGATACGAGATTGTACCAGATTTACCATCCCGGCCATGTAAGCGGTTTATAAATAGAGAATATTATGTCAGTGCCTTTTACTATCAAGTTTATTAGGCGAGGCTTAGAAAACGAAGAATGGCGAGGCTCTCTACGTTTTCGTGACGAGCCTAATAAACTTGATAGTAAAAGGCACTGACATTATATTCTATTTATCATGTAGATTATCCACATTTTTTGTATGAATTACTATTATTACCTATTTCTCAGAATGTTACTCTTATCGAGGACGCCGCCATGTTGTTGTTTTTTGTTTATTTTATGACGTCCGGCAACGTTACGTGCATGACGTCAGATAACGTTACGTACAATAAACGCCGAGGGATTCCGCATTGATTTGCTCTATTGGTCGTTGCCTAATAAAGCAAAATTTAATAGGTCACCCCTTTATTAGGCAGAAAAGTGCATATCTGCATGATAAAATAACGTACCTGCATTCAAAGGGGCGTTCACATACACCTTTATTCTGCGTGCATTCAGAACTGCATTGCGCTGTAAAGTACAGAAGAAATCACAATAAACGTTTAAAGCATGTTTACATCGTTCATAATTAGTACTCCATTTCTCGTTGCATGTATCATGGAGTATTATTTACCCCGTTCATAAATTATATTCCATGTTTCCTTCTTCTTAAAAAGGCGAGAGAATGGTATAATGTCAAATATATTCAATGTCGTTTTATCACATGTAGGTCTTTTGAAATTGGTTATAAAGCCAAGACATCAACAGCATAACAAACTGATTAAGAACAACCTGCTTTTGATAATGGTTATATACTCACGTTCAATGAAAACGCATCACAAAACAAATCCTTTTGAAAGTTAGAACTTGGGGCATTTTGGACAAAATATGATACAATCCAACTATTCGACATTGAGTATTTTTACGTGCATATCTGGATTTAGTGCATTCCACATTGTTGTTACGAAATGCACGTGCATTTCCGGGTTTCTCACAAGGAAATCATTTTCTCGGAAACATTCATTACATCATACTGTCAGAAGCCAAACAGTAAAATCCGAGACAGATTAATGCAGACTTCTCGGAAACATTCATTACATCATACTGTCAGAAGCCAAACAGTAAAATCCGAGACAGATTGATGCAGCCTGAAATTTTGTGGAACTGTTTTCATTTTAAAGCCGTATTAAACAATGTTAAATGAAAAAGTAAATAACTGCGTCACTGCTTGTCATAAAAGACTACCCATAAACATGTAAGACAAGTTATGTATCAATATTCAATACTTAACATATAGAAAATGTCGATTCAGCAGTTTTATTCCAAATGTTTTGCGAATAATCCAACAACATAAACATAAGGAGTTAATGGTGCGTTTTCATTGACGGTCAGTATATATCTATATATTTATTGTGGAAGTATTAATCACATACGTTGTTCACAAAACATCCCAGTCCAACCATCCTTGCACACTTTTGTTCCATTTTCCCCACACGTGTAGTGGCCAAACTGATCGTCACGTGGTCTACAATGGACGTCACATCCTGTTCCGTAATAGTCCTTGGCGCATAGCAGACGGTACATAGTCTGCATTTCCGTTGTTGGTGTGACGGCGATGTCGCCTCGCCATGTGAATGAGGGGTATATTGTGCTAGATATGAATGCTTGAATTATCAACTGACTGGCATCTGTGAAAGAAAATTGGATACATTTATATCTGAAAGTATGTCACATAGCAAGAATGAAGACTATTGCAGAGTAATATGTCCCATTCCGGCAAGTATGTTTGTAGCAACATATTGGTACTTGCAGGAGCAAAGCTACTGAAACCAAACTATTATTATGTTAATTAGTATTTTGAGATACCATGCTTTAAACGTATGAAGAGCAATAATCTTGCCATTGTTTCCCCAAAACCAATCATACTGGCTCTCATCCAGCATTTACTTGTCAGTCATGTTAACACAAACATGAAATGAATATCTGAAAGTAATTAAAAGTAGGCAATTACCAGTGTTTCAAAAAAACATAGTATGTCAATAAACGAAGAATCCATATTTAAATGTAACAAATGTTAAGAGTAAAATAAACACCATCACATTCGCAACTTCTCGATCACGTCTTTCAATCATATCTCGAACGTGTCTAGAAGGTATCCATATTGGTTACGTCATACTACCATGGCGCGTCTTAGATTCCCGCCAAAAGGAATTAGCATTCAAGATCAAATTTATTATCAAAGTTTTTCAACGTCATTTAGCCAATGGCTCAGTCTATATTTTATTTACATGAAAGCAGGGATAAAAACTTCATTTGTATTGTAAATCACACACTTGAAACGCAAATCATACATCAACACTTGTGGCTAACGGCTATTTTGTTTATACATAGAAACAGTGCACTATTTTCTGACCCATTGCCTTCCGGCTAATAAAGTGTCAAGATTTTGAACATTCCGATCCATCGAAATACAAACGAGGCACGATCCCGGGTAATGACGGGATTGACCGAGCTTGAGCGAGTGCGCGCTATCTATTATGCAACTCAAATATTTTTAAACAATGTGCTTCTGTTGCCGATTTCGCTGTTCTTTTCTTTTTAGGGAGATGTCAGTAAATCAAACATGTGTCAAAGGTGAATTCGTATAATCGTATAAAGCTTATGTATCGTTAGTTGTATATATAGGTCCATATAGAGGATCTTACATGAGTACTCATTCATTATGAATTTATTAAACGAGTTGGCAAAATGATATAATGCGAGGCTCTTGCCGAGCATTATATCATTTTTTTGCTATCGGGTTTAATAAATTCAATAACGAATGAAAACGAATGTTAGATTCTATTTATCATATAACTCACATATCGACTTTTATTGCATTTTGCCTGTCGCTTTAACACGCGAAACCGACATAAACCGTGGGAAATTGGATCATAGTCATTATCGATTTTTTTTCACAGCGCAGACTAGGCTTATTTGCACTTATATAAATAGTGATATATCGAACATATAGAATGGTGTTATTCCACTCCCACACCGTAAGTTATGTGATAAATATCAAACCCGAAGTTAGATAATAACTAGTTACCATAAACTTTTTGTTCCCCGTCAGCATCGTGCCATGATTCGACTATGAGGGTAAACTGTCCCTGAAATAAATAACGACATGCATAATTGTAATAATCATTTCAAAGACGCGTTATATGTAAGTATTATGCCAGTAATAGCGAGCACAGCCAGCGAGAAGTGCCGAAGGCACTTCGAACGCAAGCGAACTTTACGGTAACGGGAGAAAGAAAAAAAAAAGAAAAAAAAAAAAGGATAATTGCTAATCTATGCATTTCGATTTTGATGGTAAATCGTCGTTGTCACGCTTTAAGCTGTTCTAACATAGACGCCGGTAGTAATTAGCTAACTATCTTTAGTTTCGAAATTCTGATTTATTTTCTTTAAAACCGTTTTCTATGCAACGTTTCCGTTAGGACTGGATAGAATAGAGTTTCAGAAATAATTTGAAATGCTCTCTGACTCCTTGACAAAGTCCTATAGAATATGTGCATTTTCGAGGTAAAATCAAAAAAATGTCAATAACTTCAAGAATATACCGAACATGTCAACAACTGCATAGCGCACAATGTTAAAACAACACTAGGTGCATATGTGAGTGAATAAATTGGTATACATTTTATTTGTAAACACCCGATTTGAACATTAAATCGTCTTGGCCGGAAACTTTCAAGATTATGCAAATTAGCGCGTGTTAAAATCAGTGACGTAAGAGTAGTAAATATTGACATTATTTACAGACGACTATAGTGACAACTCAGGTAATTTCTGGAAGACTCGGATTGCTTTCACTTTGTTCTAACACTTTTGTGAGTTGATGTTGAGCTAGTTTAAATGATTAATTATGGACAACTCGATTACAATTGCTTTCACTTCGTACGATCACTTTTGTGAGTTGATGTTGAGCAAGTTTAAATGATTAATTATTTATGGACAAACCACCCTCGCCACGAACGGAAAGCGTTTCTTGAGACTACCCCTAGAAAAATCTACAAAATATCCACCCCGACCCCCCCACCCTGATAAAAGAGGGAACGTTTCCTCAGACAGACACCCCTCTCCTGAAAAGTCTAGACTACAAGCCACCCCACCACTCCCCAGCCAGCATGGCCATATCGGATAGATATCGGTAATTGGTTGGAATGTCCGCAGATCGGCCCGATGTCTATCCGTTATCTGTCATAGACATCGGGCCGTTAGGCAGACTGCCGCTCTGTTACCGATAACTATCCGATATCGGTAATAAAAGAGTGGCAAGGCCCGATGTCTATCATTATCTGTATATAGGAAACCTATCGGTCCAACATCGGTCTGATATAGGCTTGCTGACTGGGTTTGTGTGTTCTTTTTATGATTTGCTGAAAAGATGTCGGATAAATGTTGGATATGCCGACGTCGGGCCGATGTAGAGCCGATTAATTCTCAATATTTTCCAATGTTTTATTTTTTTGTTTGTATGGCATGCTAAATTGATTGTTCAATGCATTAATCTGAATGAATTTAGCACGTTTCTTCTAATTCTATTATTATATCTCGGGCCAACGTCAGGCCGACGTAGTTTGTATCAGTTGATACCGCTGTCGGTCCGATATAACACGCCATAAATCCATAAAGGGAGGTAATGACATGTCATTTTGAATATTGTATATTTATTGTTAATGATTATGTGAACAGATATTCCTCGCAACATTGCAAAATGATGCTACCTACATTCACAAGAGTTTTATTTATTGCTAATGAATATTTTTCCAATCGAGCTAATTGAGATAAGCACCAACAAAAAGATATATATAAGGTAGTCAGTATTCATTAAAATTCAGACGGAGCTAAACGCCGATAACCTTGTATGTTGCGAAACATATACATGTATTTTGGATTGGTAATCAGATACTCTAACTACATACTGACACTGTGCTAGCTGGATGGTGACAATAGAACGAATTTGATGTTTATCTGTCATAATGGGCCGACTTCGGGTCGAAAACTATATCGGATACATATTGGATAGATAACTAACCGATATTGGACCGATGATGGATAGTAAACTAAAACGATGTCTGACCGATGATGGATAGTAAACTAAAACAATATCTAACCGATATTGGACCGATGTGCAGCCGACAAGATATCAGTCCGACTTGAAGCCGATGGGCACGCCGATATCGTTTACAATACTGGTCCGATATAAGAAAAATATCGGGCCGATGAAGGCTAGATATAATAGGATTGCTGGCTGGGTCCTCACCCCCGCGATTTGTTCATTTAAAAATAACCCCCCACCACCACCCCCCCCACCCCCCCCCCCCCCACACACACCGACCGACCCACACAACACATACACACCCCTGTGTGTACTACGGTGTGGTATTTCAGTGTGGCAGCACTATAGACTGTAGATAGATACATTACACTAAACACAATCATAAGTCCAGATTCTATTGTGCCCATACAGGTGGGTGTCCGATCGTTTAAAATATGGCGGATGGTCTGGTTCTCATTTATTTGACTCAGATAGTGATTTGTAAGTCATATCTGTGGTATGGTAAAAATGACCTCATTATAGAATATAAATACCGGAATTGTTTTTATTTGTTTTATGACATAATTATGGACCAGTGGTACGATTCACCGAAACACAACAGACCAGAACAGAGATGAAACACCAGGATGTACTGGAACTGCTTTTTCAGTGAAAAGGCAAAACTGAGATTTACACTACAGAACGGCTGCATCACACTGAACATCTTCAAGAAAAGAGTCATCTATCCTTTGTTTATTAAATGGTTGTCTGTGACAGATAGTTGCATTATTCTGTCAGGCATTTACAACCAGCATTGGATGGTGACACTAGCATCTTTTAGGAGTGGCCCATTGGGTCACACACAGATTGGATTTCTTCAAACCCGTGCACTGAAGTGAATGCAACTTGCCATCTTGTACAATAAGGTAAGATCAGGACAGATGGACTGTGGTGTTAAAATTAAAACAATTATCCCCATATCTCATCTATTTGTGAATCATATTTAGTGTTATCGGCTAAATACACAGGGTACAGTTTGCATATATTTAGTAATAAATAATAACATAGAAAATATCAACATTTCTGGAAAAAAGAAAAAAATTGTAAAAAAGCTATTGGAACTATGTATGTATATGTATAAAGCTAACAATCTTTCAGTTTAGTTTTATCACGACAGTGTATACTTGAAGCAGTAAGGTAAATGCTGAATTTTGGCAGTTTACTGACTTTAAGCTAGTCTAAAACGTTTTAATCTAAATATACTGAGTTGCAAAAGAAATGTATACAGCTCAGTTGTGAAAGAAAGTGTGCAATGAGTCTTTTTTAGAATAAAATGTGTAAATTCCAAAATTAATATACGTCATGTATGGTACCAAAATTGTTATCATTCTGTTGCCAATATCATGTTGTCATTTGTTTTTCAATAGGTTGATTCATTAAGGACTGTTGCTTGATAAAAAGGATAGGGGTGTCAAGTAAAATTTTCAAAGTGCAAATTTTCTTTTGCGACTGAGTATATATACTTGAATTCATTATTATCATAATCAAAAAACGTTATGAACATATTTTTCGCCTGTTTTAATCAGTGCCCCCTCAGTATGAACAATACGGTAAATGCAATTTGCCCCTTTCAAATTGTATATTGCATTTAATTATTTATTCATTGTTCTTATTATTATTGACGCCCCCAGGAGGATGGAAGGGGTACATCTTCCTATGTTCCCTGAAAATATGAGTCGGTGTTCCCTTGTTCCCCACAACTATTTTGCTTTGTTCCCCAAAAGTATTTGTCCAATGTTCCCCTGTTCTCTAAAAGTATTTTTAATGTTTAAAAGATTTGCTAATGTTCCCCAAAATTCATTCTGGCCTACAGTAATTATAGTTGCAACACTGTCATCACAAAAATATTGTTTGAAATGTTAACTTTTTGTGATTTTTTATTTTTAATTTTAAAATTAGATGTTAGAATTTTATTTCCATTGTTCCCTAAAAACATATGTCAGTGTTCTCTTTTTCCCTGAAAATAACAGCCATTGTTCCCTTGTTCACCAAATATAAATGGCCATTTTCCCCAAAAACCCTGAGAGGACCTCATTATTGAGTTGCTTTCAATTTGACAAGTTATTTGTATTGTTCTTTCATTGAGTTTTATCTGTTTAAAATTTACTTCCACATTTGATGTGCTCGCCGCAAGGTTTTACCTTAGTTCATATTAATATTCATAATACTGACTATAATATCTGTTAAAGTCAACGGTTATTGAAGGACCCAAAATTAGCGTTTTGAACTTATGGAGTAAATTTTACGGTGCAGTTGTTCGTACATGTACACCGGCATCTTGGTTTTTCAATGAGGTAAGATGTGCTTTAGCTTACTGTTAACAACTTAAATTTATTAACATCAGACTCGCAGGATCTATGATTTTGTAATATATGTACTGACGGACTGATGAATTCACTTCAAATTATATAAGTACACTTATTGGTCAGTAAACATGGGCCCGTATTCATAAAGCTTCTTAGTAATATCATAACTTAAGTAAAATTTTATCAATTTTTTAAACATCATTTTCTATAGATTTAAAACGTTTTCTTAATATTGCTAATAAGGTTATGAATAAATAAAACCTACAGCTAAATATTTATCTTAAAATAGATGGTTTGTAGTGACCCTGAGAGGTTAATAAGGATATTTAAAAATATGTAAAAATCTTAAATTTTGACTTAAGTATTTTTTTCTATTTAAGTTGCTTTTTGAATACGGGCCCAGGATTTATAAATATGTGAATCCTACAATGGTACTTACCATTCCAAACCTACGAAGGATGGAAATCAAAGACATAATTATGTACTCTCTAAACTGAAACTGAATACTAGTACCCTTTACCGGCTCGTCAACAAGTTATATGTTAGTTAGAGCCGCTCCAGAAAATAGATAATACATAGGAATCCAATAACCTGCCTTACTCTTACTGACGAATATACTCCAGTGGGTGCTTTAACGTTCTCTTAGGATAGTGTTTGCCAAAGAACACACCGACAAAACTCAGTAGTGCCGGTGAGGCTTGAACCCTGATCCTCTGGATTTCAAGTCCTTCGGACTATCCACTGGGCCACTATTTATCCTCTTTTTGAAGAAAAAACACACTAAGAGTGTGGTTTACGTCTCATGCTTAATAAATAGTGTCTGTCCCTTGGCACTACACGGCATACGAGTAAACAATATTAACACTAATGTTAAACTTCAGATTTGCACTGTGGTATGGTACTATTAATAAGTTTTACAAAAACAAAATGTAAACAAATAGACCACCACCTAAACAAACGTGTACCGCATAGACAGCAATACAATGCCACGCCTTGGAGAAGTCATGCAATTATTTCTTTTAATTCTAATTGAAACAGAATTCCAGACTTCAATGTTTGGGTGTCGGTTTAACTGTTTATACTCCCTAATTTAAATTGTATTTTATGGCAGAAAATGTAAACTGTTAAATATGTATACATGGCAGCGAGATATTCCAGGAAGCTACGAGTTTTCTTCAACGTGAAGCCTTGCACGTACTACTTATTATAGCTTATTTCAATATATTCGGTATTATTTATTGTTTCCGTTCTTGGTTTATCATGTAAGCTATTCAGTATAATGAGAACAACCAATAACCCTTGAAGAAATGTTCAAAATGTAAATGTTAATGTAGCATTAAGCAAGTTTAAGTAGATGTAAAGTAGAACAGGAAGGGTAGTATTATGTTTAGCATGATGCAGCCATTCGCAATATCTCGATCAATTCTTCGAATCTCGAATGTAAGGTCTCCATTCTGGTTACGTCACACTAGCATGGCGCGCCTTAGATTCCCGGCAAAAGGACTTCGCATTCAAAATCAACTTGTTTGTATGGTGTTTTACGTCATTTTCAACACATGTAAGGTAATATATGACGGTCGATTTGTTTTGTGGTGGAAGCAGACTAATCATTTTTCCTGGATAGAACCGGTATTGTACACCTCCACCATCCGTAAGAATCGACACTTCCTCACTTACAAGTCGAGCTCCCAGTGGGATTCGAACCCTCCTCGGTGAGAGGCGAAGGTTTTACTTTATCTAATTCACCTGTATTGGAAATAACAAATCATACAACAACACGTTTGGGTAACGGTCATATTGTTTATGTAGAAACAGTGCACTATCGTCTGTCCTGTTGTCTCCCGGCTAACAAAATGTCAAGATTTTGAACATACCGATCCGTTGAAATACACACGAGGCATGATCCCGAAGAATGGCGTCATATAAACAATATGACCGTTAGCAATACGTTTTATCTCTAAAACCAAAACTTTGATTTTGAATGCAAATTACTTTTGGCGGGAACCAAAGTCGCGCCATGCAGGTATTTTCATATACAGAATGCAGTCAATTTTAAAAACATGCAACAATTACATAGGTAAACAATGGTCTAGAACAGGATGGCGAAACCACGTGACCTTTTTATTGGTTTCCCGCTCGATTCAGGTTGATGTTGGCTTGATAAATTCCTAATAATTATCGAGTTTTATTCAACTGGTTTAAACATATTTTATTGCCATAAGAACAATCGGGTCGGACCACAAGTTATATCAACATTAGTTACGGTCCTCCCCATAGTTACGGTCCTCCCCTTAGTTACGGTCCTTCCCTTTTTATTCAACTAAAGCAGGGAGTAAGTATTCGCCCTGACTAAAGTATACACCCAGAGTGAGCCTTTCCTCCGCCGCAAAAGGTAATTCGATTTATCAATCAGTTTCTGCGACTTTAGCCCTCCCAAAGTCTTGGAAATGAAAGAAAGCTATGCATGAGTACAGTTAGGGAGGGCTAATCTCATAAAGTACTGAATGAACCAACTTTTCTTTTGCGGCAGAGGAAGAGTTTACAGTTTAAAAGTATGTGCGCTTTATCTGAACACAATTCGTTAAATATTAAGGAAGTTATGAAGAAAAACCCTATCCTACATTTTTTTGCGGTGAAACTGATCAAAAAGTCACGTGGTTTCACACCCTGTAGAAGCAAAGTACGCGACACTGCAAACATAAAATGGTTGATAACAGAGGTGTCGCCTTAAAATATCAGTGGGAAAAAAGACCGCCATGGGTTTAATACAAATACAGTTTACTGTTTACCGGCCAGGTAAAGTTGTTGGACATATCATATCATACAATATAGTATTTACCGGCCACGTAAAGTTGATCGGCATTTTTAAAATGATACCATTTTCTTCATCGTCTGCCAAAATGTCGTTCCCTCCCAAAACTGGCGTCACAACTTCTCCGTATGTGCAGGAGCGCACCGAAGGAATTGACTGCGGTAAATATAAAACAATAATGAAAAATAACTGAAAAGTAATCAAAGATGTCTATACCTAACACTCTTCTTAAACAACAAAGGTGCACCTACGTCTATATAATTAGATATACACAATGTTATAATATTTATATTTTTCTACAATAGTTACTATAACTTTCATTGCCTTCGGCATTCTCGCAAGCGTTAACTCGTAAGAGTTGTCGTAAGAGTTGATAAGATAGTTGTTGTTGTTGTTTTCATGTTAAAGTCAACTGGTTGAGGTTTATGTTATGTAAATAAATACTGAACAGGGGATCCCTTGGAAACAACAAACACAAACAAGAGAGAAAAATAGCAGACTCGGTTTTATCAATCTGTTCATAAGAAGTAATCTAATTAGCAACACATCTCACGACCTCTAGCATCGGTTTAAGGGGTATTCTTCTTTAAAATCAGAAAGAATAGGTTTGATGATCCCAAAGGACCAGTAAGTAATAAAACTACTGATCTGTAGTCAGGCGACTTTTTATAGCCGCACATAGCACTAAACAAATGCTAGTGTGAATGCCAATAGCCCATTTCACCCCGACATTTGCCGAACGATCACGGATAATATCGAGCTATCTTTGAGTAGCCAAATAGGTAGACCAATCAAACGCTGGTACCTAAAATATCCATTGTAACGGTGCCCATGTGAAATCTAAAACAATCAGTGAAATCTAAAACAATAAAAAATGTGACAAAAAAACTATTAAATCTCAGCCTATAACTTCAAAGCGTGGCAGATATTTGTTATTAATGTGTTTGGTACAGTAGAAAAACATAAATTAAAACGTGCTTGTTGATACAATTCAAAAACAGGATTGTCAGAAAACACAATGAATATTTTTATCGTAACACCGTATCCAACTTACGCGCACATGCTCCAATGTAAACAATTCAACACTTGTTCTTGTAGCCTTGAAATCCGATCTAGTTTCCGAGGAATGAGTCAAGATGGTTTTTGAATAGAATATCATTAATGATTGCGGTTTTTAGCGAGCGAATACGCATACTTCAACTCAATTTATACACATTGAAACTGGTGAATTTGTGATGTGACTACCAGCATCTGATTAGTTCTTGAAGTCATGTGACTTTGCGTCATGAGACTTCGTCAGGAAATTCCGAACATTGTACGGAGATTTCCGAAGTACCGGTGAAATGGGCTTATAGCATATACTGAAAAGGGGATCCCTTGGAAGCAGCATGTTATTTTGTACCTGAATATACTGTAACAAGCAGACGCTAAAGAATGTCTGGCATTCGTCCGAGCAGGGTGGGGAGGTGGAAAAGCCACTACAACAGCGGCCATTGTGCGCCACCCCGCGGTGGTTGTTCAGTTTTAACAGCGACACTTCAAATACTCCCGAACACATAACCTGGGAAGAGAAAGGATTTAAAGTTGTCCGGCCATGTTTTTTTTCATGAACATGTTTATGTTTATTTAAATCGAAATCAATACACAACAATAGATATTTACAATTCACACATTGCCATATCTGTGAAAAGCGAAAATAAGATTTTATTTGATGACGTAGAAAACTTTGAACAGGTACATTCATCCACAGGTAAATGTATTTATCAATTATCTGGCAACAGTTGTGCAGCTATACAATTCAGATTTACCTCATTTCCCCGTGCAGTCACGCAGTGGTAAAAGTAGTATCTACGTCATGCAAATAATACTTATTTTACATACAACTTAGTAGCGGATTTAAATATGTTTCTCTTCGGGACTATCAAGAAATGTTTATATGATGTTTAAGAGTTAAATGTGTTAATTGATAATACTATAAAAACGGTGGCCATTCATTTTTAACGTTATAAAAGGTCACTGGACTTTCTTTCGGAAATGTCCGTTATCTAGTATATCTTCGGAAATGTCCGTTATCTAGTATATCTTCGGAAATGTCTTATCTGGTATATCTTCGGAAATGTCCGTTATCTAGTATATCTAACGCTTAGTGAGAAAGTGAAATGTAATAAAAATATATACATATTGGAGCATACTCCCTAATGTCGAAAATAATTATCGGACATATATTTACATATATTAAATGTATTAATATATAATTTCACGAATATGCATGTCAGTTACAATGTAAATTAAATCTTACTAATGCCAAGAAATGCGGTGGTTGTCTGGAGCTGGCTGATTATAGCGTTTGAATTAAGTTAGAGACATCTGCAATCATTTGCTTTAAATTGTTTTGAAATCGTAATTTGTTTGTAATTAACTTTAAATCAACAATTAAATACAAATTGTTCACTTCTGCGTGTTCTGTATGCGAGGGATTCCGGAAAGACAGATCTATATAAGTTTTTATTATTACTTCAATTAAGATTATTTGTTTAATTCGGATTTAAAAGCATTCTTGGTGCATATGTATCGCGTTATCTGCATGTCAAAAGAATTTATGTGAAGCCGTTAAACATTTGTTGTAAATAGCATTCTCTGAAGTAAGTCTGCAACTGCGGGAGTGTCATTTTGGTTCTTGTAGTCTGATTTTGAAATTCGAAATTCTTATATTAAATAAAGCTATTTTTGGTGCATACCTGTTATAGCAAGTCCATATTTTACCATTCTTATTTTGATATATTAACACACATTTAAATTGATAGATGCTTTAGATGCCGAAATGAGAATTGTTATCTTTTCATTATTCGATTATTACGGATGATGAAAGTTCTAAACAGAAATAAGTAGGTGGTCTACCTTAACCATTGAACATCGACCGTCATGCATAGACTAAATGTGCAGAAAAAAAGACATTCAATTCACTTTCAAATCATTCGTTTTAACTTCAGTCTTTTCTTCGGAGATTACATACTTATATTTACATCGCTATTGCATTTGCTACGATGAATCTTATCTGACACGCTGCATTTAATTTTCCAATGAATAACATTACCTTCGGAATACCTCATGATATGCCCTTTAACGGTTTTCATTGGATGATGGGCGGAGCTTAACTTAATAGAATATTGCGCATGAGGGGTGTGTCTAAAATGTTGCCGATCGTAACGGCTGTTAGATTTTACTCCATAAATATCCCCGTATAATAAACTATTTTTTCGAAATAAATAGTAAATCTGGCGTATATAGAGAAGAAATCAACGCCATTTAAAAGGTAAATATTTATGTAAATATAAGGAATGAAATGCGCTCTTTTGGTTTTCATTAGGGTATGAAAAACATTTGGATGGTTTAAAGTACGCGTGGAGTCCTTCGGACTCCACACACTTTAAACCACCCAAATATTTTTCATACCCCAATGGAAACCTAAAGAGCGCATTTCATTCCTTAAACCTTTTTATCAGCTAAAACGGAGCTTCACACCTTATACGAACTTGTAATCAAATAGTAGTATAATGAGTATAGTTTCAAAAATGCTTACCTTACAACACACCATACATAGAATGAGAGCACCCTGTAGTAACCAGCGATTGGACATTAGGTAATCATGTGACAAGCCATGTGACAAATACCATCAACAACGGTTCTGAAACAAAGAAAACAATGCTATTGTTTTTTAACACTAGAGGTTAGAGAACAGAAAGACATGTGGTATTTATATCCGTTCTTGCGTGTACTTTTTTGTTGTTTTTTGGAACGGAGAAAACCTTTTTAACGTAACAACATTTTATAGCATGGTCGCTGATATTTCTATTGTATTTGCACAGTTTCAAATAACACCTGTTAGAATGACTGATGTCCTCTAACAACCAGTTATCGAAAGTAAGAGTATGGCAGACAGGTGTAGTGGACATGCTACAAAACAAATAGAGTATGGTCTCATGTCGTTGGTTGATTTAAACACATTGATGGGCTGCGCCCATCTCGATGTTTAAATCAACCAACTCGATGAGAACATACTCTATCTGAAAGACAGAGTGGTAGAATCCCCCCCCCCACCCGCCGTCCACCCCCACACACACCCAAATTCATGTTCATTTTATCATTTTTTGTTCATGCTCATTAAATGTCTTCATCATGACCCGTGCATTGTTTCAGGTGCCATCTCGCTCATATCACTAGAGCAGTGGCAGAAAAACTATAACGTGGCTCCAGCATAAATGGAGTGTCTACAATAGAATTTGCAGCAACTCTGCAGTTCACGGTGAGAAGGTTCAAGGCCCGTCTCCATATTTTATCTCGATGTACATGGAGGATGAGCCTGGCGTTAGGCGCCATATAACCTTTCATGTGTTGGTGCGCCTTAAAACCCCAATTCAACTATCTATTACATAATACAATTCTTAGGAAGACCCACTTGACAGGATATGTTTTGTTTCCTTTTTGCCAGTAAATTAAACATGTTGTCTTTATATGTCTACCGAACTGATGAAGAGGAAAACATTGTGGTATAATAATAATCTTATATAGTGGAGTTTTCATCCGACATGTTGTAATATAATTAAATGAAATACATATGATTTTAATTTCCGAAATTCTTTAACGCTGGTATCACTTAAAATAAACAAACACCCACCTATCATAAAAAGTTACTTGAAAGACTTGAAACCACCAGTAAAATCAATTAAATCGCTTAATTTAATTGCATCGCTTAATTTAGGCACTCAATTTGAAGACGTCATATCCTAATCAACGATCAATTACAATCATAGATAATGCACAGTAATAAGTGAATGTTACGGCGATGCGCAATTAAAATTATAGATAAAAGCACAATGATAAGCGAATGTTGTGGCGATGCGCAATTTAAATCATAGATAATTTATAATGATAAATAATTGTGCTACGCCCATCTCGATGTTTAAATCAACCAATTCTATGAGACTATTCTCTATCTATTAGTTCAACGTAACACTTGTCCTTAATGAACACCATGCAGGTATTGTGTTGCATTATATGGATTATATAAATAGTCCTGCAAAGCGTTGCGACAACGCAGTATGGCATATTGCTTCAGTATGCCATGTAAATGGCTTACTGCAGCAGCTGATGGCATACTGCGTAGTATGACTGCTGCAGTACTACATATGATTTTTAAGATGACTTAGTACAGCAGTACCTTGGTACGTATCAACGGACTGCTGCAGTATGACATCGCTCATTTTGACGTCTTTCCCTTAGCCTCGTCCGTCGGATGGGGACGTAAACCGGGCGGTCCCGTGTATCGGTCTATCCTCCGAGCACGTTAAAGAACAATAGGAATCTATTCGATAATAAGAGTAGGGCACGGTTCCCTGGTTCCTATGTATCCTTCCCCTCTCTCTGGGGCGGTTCTAAATAACCTATACTGTGTTGATGAGCCGTTAAACAACATTCAGTTCTATTCATATTGACGTAAGTTAATTTAGTGAAGGAAATAGTATTTATCAGAAAAAAAACACAAATAAATTAAGCAATCATCTTTAGCCGGGTTTTCAAAAACCGGCGTACAGATATGCGAAAACCTGGTGGGCGGCGGGCAGCGGGCGGGTGTCAACATATTATTCTTGTTATATCTCAGCAATACTATGTCCGATCTTCATCAAATTTTAACAGCATCGTCGTCTTGAGGCACTGGCCCCACTCTGAAAACGAGGTCACTGGCCAGGGTGTGGGGATTTATTTGTGTTATATCTAGGCATTGATCTTCATCAAACTTTAACAGCACCTTCCTCTCATGAAACACTGACCATATCCTGAAAACTAGGTCACTGTGATCTACTTTCACCCAAAATATACGTTACGTTGACCTTTTTGTTTCAGTCTGATATGTTTTCACTAAATGTTAACTATTTTGTTTGAACGTATCATTTCTCAGCATTGCCATGTCCAATTATTACAAACGTGAACAGTACCTTGCTGACATATACCAAACATGAATAAATATCGAATTGTTTAATTGTTGTTGTATCTATTATTAATAACATGAATGAATAAGAGTAGTTCTTTCAATATGCGAAAGCAAAATCTATCTCAGGAAAAATATTTTAAAAGCCTTCAACTGGTTTTTTATATTGCCAGTTTAAGAATTGACAAACAATAAAATACAGCCAATTATTTTTAATTTTTTATGACACACGTCACTTCATCCTAAAACTTGCTCTAAAAGAAAACAAGAACTATACAGTTATGACTGAAGGTGATTAATTACCTCACAAATGCAATAAATCGACAAGCAATTTCTACTATGACAAATGGCAAATAACTATGCATGGCATTCATGGAGGCGCTACAGAATTGTGTCACTAACATTTGCACTTGTTTTTGATTGTGTATACCAAGTTTCAAACGAATATTTTAAAACCTACTGAAGTACTTTGCCCCACAACATTTCATCTGCTAAATTCAACAATTCTCCAGGCAATAACTGCATGGCATTAACCGAACCAGACCAAAATTGTGTTACGCACATCAAAATATGCTGTCAATCTTGTATACCAAATGACAAGCCAATATCTTGAAAACTGCTGAAGTAGTTTGCTCCGCAACATGCCTTGAGCAAAATAAAATGACTTCAGTTAAGTCCAAGGGCAATAACTCTGTAAGGCATAAACTGAGCCGCACAAATATCCTCTTGATGTCGATCATGTATACCAAGTTTGGAACCAATATCTCGAAAACTGTTGAAATAGTTCGCCCCGACGAGATTGTTCCTAATAAATACAGCGTTTTGACACATCTACACTTGATGCTGACTATGTATATCCAGTTTCAAAGTAATATCTTTAGACATATAGAAGTAGTTAACTCCACATAGTTGCTACATCGGACCGACCGACCGACCGACCGACCGCCATGGTGACTCCAGTTTTGATCTAGGAATGAATGAATGAATGAATGGTGTTTTACGGCACGTCGACACATAAATAGGTCATATTGTGCGCAAAAACTGATTAAAGATGAAGAAATGAAGTAGTAATTAGAAATTAATGTAAATATATAAAGATAAAACTATTTACAAATAAGGAATGATATGGTAGTAATATAAACTATACTGAACAAAAAAAGAAACTTCCGCATTTTAAGCTGTGATTTGCATAGGGTTGACTTTGTTACACTTTGTACACCAATCTAGATACAATTTCATCATTATATACTTATCACTCAGTCATTCTGATCAACATTAATAATCATCCAAAACCAGAGTTAGTGTGTTGCAGCTAAAAAATGTTTTATTCAAATTGCGAAATCACTATATTTGTATCATAAAGGGGGGTAATCTGAAAATATTCATTCTTGAAAGCTGTATGGCGCAAAAGTGAGTGAACAGGTCAGCTTACTTTCTCCGTCTTTTTGGTGCTGGTGTTATCTTCTGTTTATTTCAATAGAACACAACTGTGCTAAATCAAAGTTTAAACCACAAGACCCGGAAATGCTGTTTAAACCAAAACAAGGGGAATAACTTTGCGTACAAGTTTGATTTAAGGAAAATTGTTTTCATGACAGTGCTGGCCTTTTAACAAAGGTATTAACATATAAGACCAAACAAAATATATTTTCATGGTGCCTACATGTATGGGTTAAGTTGCGGAAGTTTCTTTTTTTGTTGAGTATATATAATAAGTAAATCAACAAATGCCCGTCAACGGGTATACTGGAAAGGTCAGTTTACCCGAATTCAACAATTACATTTCTAGACTTAAGTCTTATTTATTTGTAATTTTGAAAGCTCCTTTGAACATATATTTAATATAATCTGTCTACCGAGATTAATAAGTTATCAGATTACCACCTAGAAAAGACATTTCGCAGATTTTGACTGTTTATGTTTATTACACGAAATAATGAACCATGTTCATTTATATAAATAATAAAGCATCTTTAAACCATAAAACGTGGCATGTAAATACAATAAACATTACTCTATACATATACATCAAAATAGTTTGCAAAAATAAAAGTCACTTTATACGTTGACATGGTCAAGGATTTATAAATATACTCTGTAAAAGAAGTTTTGAACCATGGCAGTGTTCGAACCCGTACAATGATCTCTGAACCATGACATTCGACCATAACCCTTATTAGCTCAGTTGATAATTCACAATAGATCAACAATCAACAATAATTATCGTTTACAATGAAAGTTTGCGAAAAAATAATAATCTTTTTATTGGTTACTCGAATGTGTCCGTAACTGTTACTTTGTATGGACTATGCAACATTTTTACAGACCCTTTGTTTGTTCGCAATATTTGTTTAAAATCAAATCTTTTTTGGAATTTAATGTTTCTGCTACCAAATTAACCGGGTAGGGTAGACCTTGGTTACTAAAAAAAAGATACTTAAATTTTATCCACTAGTTTCATTTTAATATGACTTTATATACCCTGGTCCAAAACTTTTTTTACCGAGTATAGTAAAATTATTATAAATCGTTGACATGGTCGGCGCATTATGCGGCTTCTTAATTTGCCGCGTTATGTATTTCTGATAATTGCCTAAACGTCTTACATTGAACCATGACATTTACGCGTATGTAATAGTCATCATTCACACCTGAACACAGGACACGCTGTTTAGAACTGATGCAGTTGTGATTTATGAGAGCTGTTTTTTAAAGGCTTCCAGGTTTCAGAAACGCTTTGCATTACCGTTTTATTGGATTATTTCAAGATAATGGATGCATTGATATTGTGCAGGAGAGCTGTAAATGCATCCCATAAGTGCGAAACACATAAATGATAATAAAACAGAACACGTTTTCTTAAAAAAAAATGTGTATGTAACAATTACAATGTAATTATTGTTGGATGCATCAGATTCTAATGCGATCTGCTTTGTTTCATCTTTTTTAAATTCGATTTCAAGAATAAGTACTTAAGTATATACATAATCAATGTTGCTATAAAAACAAATGCACGAAAATATTTGGATTTTCCGTCGAAATTATCATCCTTGAAACACTTTAATAGCGGTAGTACACCTGTGCATACGAAATACAAGTCGTGTCAAAGGGTTTATTTCCTTTTCACGATGCTATTTTGTTATTTCTGCTCTGCAAATGATTATATTTTTTTTAAATTTCAGATTTGACAGATTAAGTGCAACTGTATAGTTCAGACAAAAAATATACAAGATAAAACATAAACTGTGTTTAATGATACACTCGTCGTACCTACGTACTCTCAGGCCTGGGAAGTCTCATGTTCATAAGGAATCAGCCGTTTGTGTGAGCAATGTAAAACCATCAAATCAAACTCACACCAAGATGTAAATCATTTTACAACTTCTAAAACAAAACAAAAAACACACACAAAAAAAAAGAACTCCTTGAAGTTGGATTTATTCTTATCTCGAAAAAATATCTATACTAAACGATATGCGAAAATTAAATATAAAAAAGAAGGCATTTTGGGAGGAAAACGTCCAATAACTTGAATTTGGTCAAAAGTCATAGGAAAGTTAAGATTACATCTAAAAACATGTTTAAATGTAGTGAATTAAATCACAACTATTCGGTGTAAATCATGGTAAGATGCGATGGTCGATGGTCCATCGCATCTTACTATCGACCATCGCATCTTACCATCGTATCTTCCATCGACCATCGCAACTTATCATCGACCATCGCACCTTACCATCGACCATCGCATCTTACTATCGACCATCGACCTAGATTGATTGAATTGAATTGAATGTTTAACGGCTCATCAACACAGTGTAGGTTATTTAGAGCCGCCCAGAGAAAGGGGAAGGATACATAGGAATCCGGGAACCGTGCACTACTCTTATTATCGAATAGATTCCTATGGTTCTTGATCGTGCTCGGAGGATAGACCTATACACGGGACCGCCCGGTTTACGTCCCCATCCGACGGACGAGGCTAAGGGAAAGTGTCTTGCCCAAGAATACACCGACGAAACTCAGTGGCACCACGGTGGATTGAACCCGGGGCCTCCGGTTGCAAATCCGCCGCGCTACCGACTGCGCCATGCCAGCCCCTACCTAGATCGATGGTAAGAGACGATGGTAAGATGACACAGGACACCGTAGTTTACCATTACTGAGTATATTAATCTGTAAATATGCTAGTCCACGTATGTTTAAATCCACTGTTTATTTACTTTCTTTATGTGACGGTAACGGTTTAAAAGTGATATCATTTAACGTTTCGTTACGTCATCGTGACTAGAAGTAATGAAACAGAGATAAGAGACTCAGCCGCGTAGCCAGGTGAAAGCTCGAAAGCCGTAACCTTTCCATTTTCCCCCCGAGTTTGCTGGAAGCAAGAGCATATCCCTGGACCCCTTTTACCGCTCTAATCAAATGTTGGGCTTTCACTTTAGTCTGCGCCTGCGCAACTGGAACTATTTTATTTTGACGTGTTATCATGGTTATTGAGAAATAACAGGACACTTTTAAGAATGAATAACCAGTCAGAATGCAGTATATATGTGTATTGTTCGCAGTTTGTAATTTGTTTGTAATAACAGGTAATTTATAGGGATACATCATCTGTCAAACACTGTGTATGCTCAGGGATGCGCTCTATTTTTTAGGATCAAAATCTTTCCCAGAAATGTCTAACATCTACAAAATATGACAAATTACCCAAAGTTCCACTTGTTGAAACCCGTTTAAATCTTCCAGATAAATAAAAGAAATAAACATATATATATTGAAGATAGAACATAATCAGTTAACTTTTATATCCACCACAAATTAAAGGAACATATTTATATTAGCATTCTGAATATTATGGGAGCCAAAATACTCTCTTATCATACCTTGTCCTTTCAGTTAACATACAAATAGTAATGCCTAGATGCACGTGGCAAAATAATAATGTAAAACGGTGATACCATTTTGACAAACTTAAATAAA
Source organism: Cyrtodaria siliqua (assembly GCA_037043455.1). NCBI lineage: Eukaryota > Metazoa > Mollusca > Bivalvia > Adapedonta > Hiatellidae > Cyrtodaria > Cyrtodaria siliqua. Next base: position 20,206 of record JAWPHD010009440.1, on the reverse strand, counting down.
TGCACCAATAAAAAAGAAACAGAGCGATTGCTTATCAAACTACATGAAAACGCTCCAGTGGTATCTAACGTTATCTATTGCGCAATTTGAAATGGTATTTAGGAACCTCTAACGTAAAAAATGTCTCAAATGTAAAAATAGTTACTAATGTAAAAAAAAAAAGTCACATATGTTAAAGCATACGACAAATGTAACACGTTTGGTGACATATGTAAAAAAAAAAATTGTGACAAATGTAAAACAATAATTCACAAATGTAAAAAAAAATGAAAGTAGTACATGTAAAAAAAACACATAAAAATGAAAGAATACATTTTTAAACGTTCATTTTTTAGCTCTGCTGATCAACGGCGTCCGTCGTCCGGCCGTCCGTCCGTCCGTCCGTAAACTTTTGCTTGTGGTGACTACTCCTTTGAAACTACTTGACGAAATGTTGCTCTTGATGTCTAGTTGATCCTAGCAAAAAGTCAGGTCAGAACGTTTCAGGTTAGAAATTCAAGAAATTCAGATCAGAATACAAGATGGCCGTCACGGTTAAAAATAGATTTTAAAAATGCGATTTTGTGGCGGCTTCTTCTAAAAAACCGGAAGTGATATTGAATTGGTACCTTTATCAAAATGACTGGCACGTCATGTAGCTCGTCCTAACCAAAATTCATTTCAATTCGATGTCAAACATGGCCAACAACGGCCATCTTTGTTTACATAGACGTATATACACTGTAAAAAATCCCCGTAAAATTTTACGGTAAAAGTCCCGGCAGCTGGTTGCCAGGCCATGTACTGTAAAATAACGGTAGTGACCGTAAATAAGTTTTACAGTCAATACCGTAATTTTACGGTAGAGGTCCTGGCAACCAGCAGCCGGGACTTTTACCGTAAAAATTTACGGGGATTTTTTACCGTAAAATGTTATTTTTCCAGTTAACACACTGAAAATGCTTCAAAGACAGAAACTTGACATTATTACAGCGAAACTACTACAATGTATCCAAAAAAAACAATAAAACCACAAGTAAGTGACGGGGCAGCACAGAAAAGTCCATTTATAACGCCGTCAAATCTGCTTGCTGTGCTGATTTTAGTGGTAGGGGTACGGACATTTTGAAAACCAGGCTATATGGTAAACTTCTCAACCAGAAGACAGTGCACATTGTAGGGTATAACCAGCAAAACACAATATTACTGACATCTAATACATAAAGTTACGGCCCAAAGTTACTGAAAAATACTAACAAAATAAAGATTTTTTTTGCTTGTTTTTCTGTATATTTGCACAACGCGTTTCATACCCGTTTCCTATCGCGTCCGGCAAGAAAATACCCAGAATGCAAGGCGGTCACGGTGTAAAACCCGTCAATCAAAAACGGGCCTAGTGCCGTAGGAAAAACGACGGTATTGCCCATAAATAATACGGGGAATTTTTACAGTGTAGGAAACAAATTAAAACATCGTTTTCTCTGAAACTGCAAGTGCCAGAGGTATAATATTTTGCATTTGCTATAAGCTTATGATTCTCTACCAAATTTGTTCAAATGGTGACCTGTGTTCAAATTTGGCCCTGCCCCAGGGGCCAGGGCTCACATGTTTTATATAGACTTCTATCAGGAAATACTTAAAAAATCTTCTCTGAATCTACAAGAGCCAGAGGTTTAATATTTTGCATCTACTATAAGCTTATGGTTCTTTACTAAGCCTGTTCAAATGGTGATCCTGGGGTCACATTTGGCCCTGCCCCTCAGGTCACATGTTTAACATAGACTTATATAGGGGAAAAAATATAAAGCTTCTTCTCAGAAACAGCTTGGTCACTTTTGACCAAATTTTACACGGATGATCCTTAGGTGAGTGTTTTTCAAATACATATGTTAAAATTAGGCAAACATGACATCCAAGATGGCTGCCATAGAAAAATCTTTAAATTACTTCTTGTGCACTGAGAAGCTACGGCCGTGTTTTATTCTTCATTTTTATTCTTCATTTTTATTATCGTTTCCTGTTTGGATGCGTTTTTTCTTTTGTTTAAGTTGTCTAAAGTTTGTATATAAAGATTTTGCATGTTTTACATAGACTTATATAGAGAAAACTTAAAAAAATCTTCTACTCTGAAATTACAAGAGCCAGAGGTTTAATGTTTTGCTTTTGCTATAGGTTTATGGTCCTGTGGTCAAATGGTGACCCTTGGAGGTCCGTGGCTCTAAGGTCAAGGTCACACTTAGAGGTCAAATGTCAAAACCACTTCGGGGGCATTTGTCACAGTGACATTTCTTTTGTTTTTGTTGTTGTTGTTTTTGTGTGTGTTTTTACCTTTGACCTCTAAGTGTGACCTTGACCTTGGAGCCACGGACCTTCATTTTTATATGTGTTTCCTTTTTGGATGCGTTTTTCCTTTTGTTAATTTTTCTAAAGGTTGAATATAAAGATTTTGCATGTTTTACATAGACTTATATAGGGAAAACTTAAAAAAGCTTCGTTTAAATTGTTAGCTTTAAATTTCGGCTGAGGATGTTGTTGTGTTTTGCACTTGTAAAAAGGTATTAAAAGGAATTTAATGATGAAACCTCTTGATATAAGAGCCATTTTAGCCTGTAGAGCATCCGCAGGCCCTCTTGTTCTCTTATTCTTCATTATTATTAATGAGTGCTAACCCCTGGACTATCACGTTTGCTCATTTGAAGTCCCTGTAGTCAAAGATAGCTGCACCCCTGGGTCCAAAGTTTGTATGTAGAGATTTTGCATGTTTTTACATAGACTTACATAAAGAAAGACTTAAAACATCTTCAATCAGCATTTGCGAGAAGACAAATATTTCATCATTGCAAAGATCCTCAGGTGATCGATTCAGGGCCATCTTGGCTCTTGTTTAGGATTGCACCCCGTCTGTCAGTCGGTATGTCACACTTTGTTTTCGCTCAATAACTTCAGTTAGGAATGAGATATTGGAATGAATCTTTAAGAGTAGGTAGCTTATAAAAAAATGAAGCTTGGGATTGCATTTGGGGTCATTGGTATCAAGGTCACTGTTACTAAAAATAGAAAAAAAGCAGTTTCCGCTCAGTTGCTTCAGTTAGGAATGAGATATTGGAATAAAACTTTATGAATAGGTAGCTTAAATTTACCATAAGCTTATGGTCCTCTTCCAAGTTTGTTCAAATGGTGACCTTAGCGATACAGGTCCGCTTGTGTATGTCTTCTGACTTAGGGCCTTATGATGTCAATTTATCATCATGTCATGTTCAAATAGTACTATGCTGAAAAAGTAGTTCATATACCTTCACAGATTTCTTGCTTTTTTCAACATAGTTATCATTCATTTGCCCCTTCATTGTCGTTCTTGCGAACATTCAAATTTGATTCTATGCAGTTTTTCTTAAACAGTTATTTATTTTTCCAATGTTCCCTTGTTCCCCAAAAATATTACCAATAACAGATAATGTTCCCTTGTTCCCCAAAAATAAATGGCCCTGTTCCCTTGTTCCCCAAAACCCCCGGGAAATTCTCACTAAAAGCAGTGACGTAAATCACTACTCAAAGGCAGAGTATGCTTATTAAAACATAAAAAGAAACCGTTGACAAAGTATTCGTAGAGAATTATGCTATAAAATCAATTGAATAGAACATGTTTTTTATATTATAAAACCCATGAATATAATTAAACTTTACAAACTCAGTTGAAACTATGTCAGATAATTATTTTTAATACCTCCGTGTACTTTTACGCACAGGTATCCTTCCGATCCAAATGGTTTCTTTATATCACAGGTATTGCTTATGTTAACACAAGAGTTAAAAAGTTCACATACCAAAGCTCAAAGCGTACGGTTTTTTTAATCACTGGTTTCATTTAACACCTGGGTACATCGGGGATTTAATGCAAGTTTGACGGTAAGATTATACACTAATAATTGACTCAAAGGCTTCATCGTCTTCGTTAAGGTTGAAAATAAACATACTGTGGCTTTAAATACTTTCTAGAACAGGCGACACGTGCACCAAAAGTCACCCACCTAGTCTAAGTAGTTGTCAGAATGCTTCTGTGTTTTTCGTTTTGATCAAGACTATGTAGGCGTGACATGAAAGTCGATGGAATTTTTTATAAAAAACATGTTTTGGAATAAATGTTTTTATACGGTAAAACTCTACTTTTGGTTTTCATTTTCCCCCAATTAGTCAAAACTATTTCAGACATGCAGAAAGAATCTGGGAGTTAAGAAAAACAGGTTCCTGGTAGAAGTTATGATGACATATACATTCAATTGATACTTTCTGAAATTTATTTTGTCTATTTTAGAATCAATTTAATTTTTCAAGGAGGAGGTACTGCCCAAGCATTCACTATGTCTCACTAGAAATGGCTATTCTACCGTATGAAAATACACTGATAGTAGTTGTCTCTCTTGCACATTTTGTATACGCGTATTATGGTATGGGGTCATATGTCCATAAACAATTACTCATTCCAGACTATAATTTTGAAACTATAACACCCAAACAGGTACATTGCGCTTGGGGGAAGGAGGAACCTCATTGTTTTTGGGGACAGATGGTCGAAGGGCAAGGTCACCATTACTTTATGGAAATAGGCATTATGCACCATGATTTCAAAAGCAAGCATTACACTCACCATCACGAAAGTTCATGTATATTTCCCTAGGTGAGAGTAGGAACACTTGTTTTGGGGTATAGGCAGTCAAAGGTCAAGGTCACCATGACCGTGTATGGATATATGCATTCCAAGCGATAACTGAAACCATAACACTCATGAAACGTCTTAGGTACATAGCCCTTGGTGAGAAGTGGAACCCGATTTTTGTAGGGTCAGTAGGTTAAAGGTGAAGGTCGCTATGACCTCAAGTGGCTGTATTTATTCCACGTGTTAACTTCAAAATCACGACACTCATCTTAAAACTTCATAGATACATTGCCCTTGGTCAGAGGAGTAACTCTGTTGATTTTGGGCTCACTAGGTCAAAGGTTAAGGTCGCAATAACCTCATATACATATTTCAAGTGATAACTCCAGGAGTATAAAACCTACACTCATGAAACTTTATAGGCAAATTGCCTTTGGTAAGGGAAGAAACCCTATTGCTTTTGGGGTTAGGAAATCAAAAGGTCAAGGTCATCTTGACCTAATATGCACATAAGCATTCCACAAGATCACTCCAAAAGTATACCCTCACCCGTAGTAAACGCCATAGATGTGTATTGTCCGTAGTGAGAAGAGGAAGCCTATTGCTTTTGGGTTCAGTAGGTCACCAAGGACACTTGGATCTAAAAATGACCGAATCCTGAGAAACATTCTCCTATCTGTAACTTGTTAACACCCGTGTTAAAATATTGACTCCTAATAATTTTAGGGTCAGTAGGTCAAAGGTTAAGGTCACACTAACCCAATCAACCCAAAAACGTGCGCTGTAATTTATTTAATATTATACCTTCAATCTTGAAACATACAAGCACATTTAGTATCCATTTTGCAACAACTACCCTATTCCTTTCATGGTAGTAGGTCAAATGTCAAGGTCACTCTGAACTGATCATGAAAAATATTTCCCGCATGTCATTCTTGAACTATTGGCCCTAGCATTTTAAAACGTTATAGTTCCCTTTAAATTATCAAACGTCAGCTACAACTGCTTTAAAATAGTCCACGACTAGGTACGCCGCATTGGTTACAGAGGGCTTAACAACTCTGAGTATACACTGGAATTCTGAGAGGCCCTATTTTACCAAAGACTTCGACCGGAGTCCAGACACCACCCTACGGCCAACCATTCCATTCAACAGCTATCCAGATGTTCACATGATAACAACGTCCTGCTGCCAACTCGAATTTAATTATGTGCGCCTTTTTTTATAATTTATGCAAATGTCGCCTCTCAAAACAAGGGAAATAATCCTGCAACTATTAAAGTTCAGTCAACTTAAGTAAATTTATAAATAACTACCACGTGATACATACTACCACGTGATACTTCTATTTTTCCATCGTGTAATACCAGTTATTGTTAAAAAAAAAGATACTCTGAACATAGCGAATGTTTACATTTTCATTCACAATTGTTTTATTAAAGCTAATTATATTTCCAGATCGTTTTCGTTTATTATCGGAAGTCTTCCAATCCGAAAATGTTTGTCCATGTCCGAGCCATGCCAATCGTTGGGAAATTTGAATGTAATAAAACAGAAAAGGCTTAGCTGTGAATGCCCAGTGGATGTCGAGTGAGATGAGCTTACACTTTGTTAAAGGTTCAGTGTGGTGGGTGGAGGGAGGGGGCGGGTCCTACGATGTCCGAGACGGTCTGTGGTTGACTTTCATGAATTGTAGCTAAGATGTATACCCGTTATACTGTTCAAGTCATCATACCTTTTAAATGAATTAATTTGAGTCACATGATTATTATTTAACTTAGTTTTAACACATATTTTATCGCACATTTCGACGTCCCCAAATATAGGAGGTCGTGACTGTTGATTGCATAAGTAGCATAGCATTTTTGGGTGGAGAAATCGGATAGGTGAACTACATTTTGTAATATTTGCAGAATGCTAGAGAAGGTATAATGCACGCGTGTGAGCGTGATTTAACCCAAAATCGCGCGAGACTTGACAGGAATGGCAGATTTTATTTTAATTCATAAATAAGTTATATTACAGAAAAGGAATATAACACATGTTTCTTCACACAATACTCATACCATTGCGATGTTTTACTGCTTTTACATTAAAAAAAACACAGTAATACTGAATATGTAAAACCTCAAGAGATTGGATTCGATCTGGAAGGGTGACTGATGTCGATCAAAGTACAAATGAAAACCGTACTAGTATGTTTCGGTTTCATATGGATTGTGCATATGCGTTAAATTAAACCCCATGCTACCGTTGGTTACGTTTATATTAATTGTTGGTGAACATGTTTGACGACTCAGTTTGTTTTTGTTCCTAAATCATACATATTAGTTTATAAAGGGTTTATATTGCTAACAGATATATTTAAACAAAGTCTACTTCGATCTGATTATACATGAGTCAAAAACTGGCCGAGTCGCCTGGTTTCTCAGACAAGTTAACCTGTACGGAGCATGGTCCTAATTTAGTGCATAATTATGTCCATTGAATATAAAACTGAAACACATCGTTTTAGTCGTGTGTGTATTTTTACCTATGGTTTTTCCAGATGGCCTCCAGTCCCTTTAATATATTAAAATAGCGTGTATCTAGGTACAGCCTCATTAATTAATTTAATCCAAATTTAATAGGCGCTGTCCCCTGTCATTGTGATAGTAAGGATCAATTACCATTCATGGAAACATTTGCAGTGTCCTGGTTAAAGTTCGTATTAAATAAAATAATCATAACCAAATAGTAGCACATGCTCTAAACATTAAAAAAACACCCTCAACCTTCTTTCTCTCCCTTTTACTCGTGTCATTGTTTTAATGACCATGGAATCGACCGAACAACAGATGTGCATTAGCACTTGACCAGTATCATATTCGTGCTTTAAAGTTAGTTTGGTAATAAACGTAATCTTGCATTATTGTGTCGTGTTCATTATCAGCTGATAACGATATTATAACCACGACCTTATTAGCACGTGAGGTAAGTCGTTATTACATTTGGTTTTTTTTGTTGTTGTTTTTTACATATGTTACTTTATTTTTTTTTACATTTGTGATTTTTTTTTTTAACTTTTGTCACAAAATATTTTTTTACATATGTCATCAAACGTGTTACATTTGTCGTATGTTTTTACATATGTGACTTCTTTTTTGTTTACATTTGTAATCATTTTTACATTTGTGACATTTTTTACGTTTGAGGTTCCTACAGTTTGGTAAATAGTGAACAGAGAGTTGTAAATATGTCATATAGCTACTCGAGTTGTCATACTTATGATTCTTCTGTTTTGTTATCCTCTTATTCTTGCATCGATTACCCAAACATTATATGGGTTATCGGGCTAAATAAAACTTAACATGTTGATAATTCTTGAAAAACTCAATTTAAAGGGACAGACGGTAATCTTGAAGTATTTAGCAAATCTCAAATGTAGCATCTCAATGTATTACTCCATTAGTTTGTTAACTTAACCTGTTTGCAAATAAATAAACGTTTTTTAATTGCTCTCAATTTCAGGATTGAATTGGCAATATTATATCTTTATACGTGCTATAAATACCCGATGGACTTCTCACTAATTTTTTAAAACTAGCTAATGTATAACATATATATGAAGAAATGAAGAACTTTGTTTGCATCTGATCAAATATACTTTACCTATATATATATTTGTTTGCCATAGCCGCTTATGAATTTTGTCTTCAGAGTCAATGCCATTGTCAGAAAACGTACTAGGTCAATGTCAAGGTCAGAAAACATACTATGTCACTGCAAAGGTCAGTCGAACATCAATAAGAGAGAAAGGTGTAAGACTCGGTTTTATTGAGTCTGTTCATGAGAGGTAATATAAGGTGCACTACCTTTCACGCCCACGACACCGTCGTAAGTGGTGTTCTACTTTAAAGCCATACAGAGTGGGACCGAATACTCTACACGACCAGTAAGTAATAGCACTCGAATTAGTGTCGTTTAGAGTTTGTTCTGCTTCGTTACTCCCATTTTATATTTATGTCTGTTTAGTTTGCAAAACACATTATTACGAAGCGCAGTTACCTCACCCATTATTATTGACATAGTGTATAAATGTGCAGATTTTGAATAAGTTAGATTTTGGTAAGTTGTTTTGTTTGTTTGATGTTTAACGTCATTTTAGGCTATGTATGACTGTCGTTTTTTTGTGGTGGAAGCAGACCACCCACTTATTCCTGGGTAGGACCAGTACTGTATACCTCCCGCCATCCGTAAAAATTGACATTTTCTCACTTACAAGTTGAGCTCCCCGTAGGATTCGAACCCGAGATTTTGGTAATAGTTGGCATTCTCTGAACGAAAATCTATTCAGATTCTAAATTTTTAAAAGCAAAAAAGCTAAAAAATAAAACCCGAGTTCATCACAATTATGATAGAAAATGTGTAAGTGTAAATAACGTGAAATTCATATGACCAATTTGTGATCAATAATGTAAAACACCTCCACATTCTGGCAGGAGGTAAACTCAACTGATGCTCGACAGACTTTAGCCCTTTATAAAACTAATTTGTTGTAATAATTATATTAAACTGTTTGTTTTTTTGGTGTACGGCTATGTATCTCCTTTTGATGCAGTCTGATTTTAAAACACCAATATGAATACATTTAATTTAAATTATGATTTAATATTTTGATTTTTCATATAGAGATTGAGGATAAAGTCCGAGCAGAGAACTAATAATCAGTGAATGGGCACATAATCGAATCTCGCACGATCTCGTATGGCTAAAACGAGAAAGATAAGCGTCTCTGTACATGATCAGAAATGTCATCGTGGTCGATGGGCGCTCTTTAAAAACGCTTAGAACTGCGATAAGGTTCGCGGTTAACGCTATCAATCCATTGTTATGAATATAGCGGAATGGGTTTATTGTACCGGTAATCAGATTGGCGGAATGGGTTTATTGTACCGGTAATCAAATTGGCGTTACTCTAGTTGTGATAAAGATGAACTTTTTACACCTTCGTTGCTATTTTGAAGTTTAGCTTCTATACATACACATATTCCTTCAAGGTTTATTAAAATCAGAGTTTAATATTAGCAGATGCTGGTTAGCGGTTGATGACGATTTTTATTTTGAGTGTTTGTAAAAAAGGGCATTACCATTAATTAATAAAAGGGAATATAAAATACATAGTGTACATGCACACAATTTCAGTATTAAGCGTGTTTTTTTTACCTTTCTTTTTTTATTCTAAATGTGTATTCATTCTGAAATGTAATATAATATAATTACGAAACTCTGGTTTAACTGGTCTGTGGTTTATCTTACGTGTTGTTTTTTTGTTTGTTTTTTTACGTTTTCAATCAAAAATGTTCTCAATTCACTGAATTTTGACACTGTGCTGATGATACCGGGAAGGTAATCCATTCCAGTGACACCTAGAAGTGCAAAAGGATGATGTACAGACGTTGTAAGTAGGTCTGCTACAGGTGCACAGACGTGTTGGGTCTGTGACAGATGTCAACAGGTGACACCTAGCTGCCAATGAAAGCCTAAGCAGATGCAATGTGCACTGCAGAGATGCCAAAGTTGGAGAGAATATATGTATTTTGATGGTTGTGTAAGTCTAATATGCATCAACAATATGCCACTGGATTTTCTGCAATACACCGGATGTCGACAAAGCATGTCAAATTCTTATGGGTGGTGGGTGGGGGTGATATACTGATGATGATTTATTTCTGTCCTGAATGTCCGAAGGAGCATAAAAGCATAAGTTGGATTTAGACGACATTTTCGAAAGAAACATGAAACATATTTAAAAGGTAAATTACTTAAAATTAGAATACACGTGACAATTTGGAGGTCTAGATGCGTTTGCGATTATAAATATCTTGTAACATATGACACAGTGACTCGCGACACCGAATAAGATAATTTTGTATAAAAAAATTAATATCACATGAAATATGTGTAATTAAACACGTAAGTGGGTTTTAGCAGTGTAGATACATCAGTTTAGCGTAAGTTATATTTTCCTAATAATGTCATATTAATTGGCATAACAAATCAATTTGTTACTATAATATTTTTTTACAGGAAAATCTCATGATCAGCCCTGGGTCAGGTGGCACAAACCAATGACAAAAAATAGTGTCAAACATTCAAAAAACCAAACTGTATGATTTCTTACCACTACAAACCACTCCTTCCGAATTCATGTCCACCTACCCCAACCATTTGTCACATTTCACTGATCATATCAGCTTCTGTTTTGATGTTTTTCTTTACTTAATTCAAACTATCTCAATATTCTAAAAATCTTCAAAACATTCTAGAAATATATTTCATCAGCAATTAATGCAAACACTTAATTAGGTATGTGCCTTTGTTCTCAAGTTACTATTGCTTACTGTTGCCATATAACATTTTATACTTTTTAAAATATTTCTACATTTTTGTTAAATAACTAAACATTTGCAAATAAATACACATGTTTGTTTCTTCCTTTTGAAAACATTCTGCGCCGTCCTGATGCTTTGCATCAGTTTCCTCTTGTACATCTATGTAGAATGTAGGTAATATGAGATACCTTATGGTCATACTACCCCAATTCATTTTATATAGGCCTACCTTATAGCTCTAAGCTCTGTACTGAGTTCCCTAATATAGGAAGCTATATTTTTTATTACTTGTTTTGAAAGATCTATCTTAGTTTTATCAAAAAAACATACACACGCCATACGTTGAGTATGTTTTGAAAAAGCTGTTTGGGTCGGATGGTGCTGACCCACCTACTTTCATGTAGAAACATGGGGAAAATGTAAAATACACCTATTTTTTGATTATGCAACACATTATGAATACATTGCACAAATGTATGATTTAACCTTTATAAGTACTCTTCAAAAGTTGAATTTTAATTTTTTTAGCAAGATTTTTTGGTTTGTTTACCTTGTCAACCAATCAAAATTAAGAGATTCTGAGTAATAGCTCCGAATTTACCTGGAACTTTTTCCCTTGCCACTGATTGTTTGGTAATTAGTGTAGTCTGATCTTATAGTAAAAATTACTATCTCCGGGACGCTTATGGTAAAATGCATTGGAAAGCGCTTAAATGATACAGGCATTAAAAGTTGTCGTTCGTTGTTCAAGGTATGAAAGCACTAATTATTTTCCCCATAGACACCAATGTTAAAGTGTCACATATTAATGATTGGCTGTAAATTCAACTCAAGTATGGATAATGCAGCAGTGTAATGTTCATATAGAAAACTATTTTTCCACTTGAAAAATCACCAGAAAACGTGGGGTCACAAGACATGTAAGAAAGTTCTTGTTTGTTTACTAAACAGGTCAAGGGTACAGCTGTTTTTATTGATCGACTGTTTTCATTGCTCACAAAGTGTAAGCACATTGTCGAAATTTCGAAAATGTTCATCAGTGTTCCAGTAAAACCTATTAATACGCTTCTTATACATATAACCACAAAATCGAATAGAAATGGGCAGTTTTCCCCTACTTATAATGCCCATTTTCATCGAAAAAGGAGGGATTACTTTTTATTATAGGAACTACATTCGGAGGTTTACATGTAATTGGTGGTGGTAAACCTCAACTGCTGGAAAGGATATTTAATTAACCAAAAGAGCACCAACAATGATCGGTTGACTAAGAGTCTCTAAAATATAATTAAAGAGTTTACATAAACAAAAAGCGTACCACTACATTATTTAATCATATTTCTCGACAGCGAGTTGTTTTTATTCGACGAATTAACCAAAATTAAAAAATGTATAGCGGATTCCAACTAGATCGGCGTTGGCTAGAATCGGCCATGTATGACCGCTTTGGTGGATATCTATATAGCTTTTAAGACAAATTATTAGACACAATTAAGGTTTTTTTCATAACACAAAGTGTACCACTACATTCTTCAATCATATTTCTTGACAGAGATCTGTTTATTTTCGAGGAATTAACTAAAACAAAAAAAAAATGTATAGCGAAGTCCAACAAGATGGCATTTCATCGGCGTTAGCTACAATCGGCATGTATGGCCGCTTAGGGCGATACCTATGCAGTCTTTAAAACAAATTATTAAACAAAATTGAGGTTTTTGCTTAACAAAAAGTGTACTACTACATTCTTCAATCATATTTCTCGACAGCGAGCTGGTTATTTTCGAGGAATTAACTAAAACAAACAAATGTATAGCGAAGTCTAACAGGATGGCATTTCATCGGCGTTGGCTAGAATCGGCCATGTCGGTCGATATCTATGCAGTCTTTAAGACAAATTATTAGACAAAATTAAGGGTTTTTGCATAATAAAAAGTGTACCACTACATTATTAATCGTAGTTCTCGACGGCGAGCTGTTTATCTTTAAGGAATTAACTAAAACAAAAAAATGTATAGCGGATTTGCGCCATCTCTGTTTAACAACACTTCAACCAACACGGCCGATCAATAGTATGTGAAAATACCCAAAGTGTCAATATCAACTATTAGTAATATAACAACAAACACGTTCTGTGAAGTATGATGACTTGTTAATTCAAAAAAGTCAAATATCATAATTTCACGAAGCGGAGCACTTCACCGATGGGAAAAAAAAAGGCAAATGTTCAAAAAAAATACCACTAGAACGAGCTTCCTTCCACTTCTCGAAGCCATACGAGATTTCAGTCAGCCGCGCTATATCTCCATTAGTGGTCACCATTCACTGATTATTAGTTCACAGGTCCGAGTAAACCCCTTTATTTTCACCTACTGAATATCTCAACATCAAGGATATGTGTAACTAATGACAGGATGTAAAAGTTATGAATTAATCAAAGGTGCCCCACTGTTTCCAACTGGAAGAGCCGCGGCACATTAATCTGTCATATTAAAGGAATACACGGCAATATTGATTATTTTTTTAAACTCACGACTTCCCTTAGTGTTTCTACCAGGCTCATTAAAATCAAACCCTTTAATATCACGCTACGATACTATACACTACTAAGGATCTAACAACACTGCATTCGAGGTCACGTCAGATTGACCTTACGATAAGCCAATCAGATTTCAGCCAACAAAATCGCTCGGTGCTTCACTCCGCATGTCGCGTGTCAGTCAAACGCTGTGGAGCAGTCTGCGCTCGGTATTGAAAGAGACAATGTCCGTAACCTTTACTTATAAAATAAAAAATAACTGCGTTGACAAACAAACACACCAACCATAATCAACCATTATTGAATATTTCCTGGGGGGTGGGGGGGGGAATGGGGGGTGAATGTTTGACGGAATTCAATAGCGGTACAGACACCATATGTACCTTCGTGGGTGTTGAACCCACACTAAAATTACACTCGCGGGTACTAATACTAGAACGTCGCAATAGTCTATGTCGCTACCAACTGAGCTAAGTCAGCCAGACGTACTAAGCCATACCATTTAGACAACCTAATGTTGTAATAATCTCGGTAGAATACATCTTTTTCAGATAATGTTCCGAATGTTGATTTTCTTCGTATTCTTGATGTAAAGCATGCCATTTAGTGCATTTATTTGAATTTATCGTGCAATACACAGCAATAACACACGAAGACTTTATCGTTTTGCGGATATAGATCTATGTGTTTTATGTGGATTTCATTGGTTGAATTTAGCTGATCTTCTCATGAATATTGATTAGATGAAAGGTCGATTTGACTTGACCTCCAAGGCAGTTTTGTCAGATCCTATAGCGGAGAGTATCAAAGCGTAATTAGGATATGCTTTTAATGAGATTGTGTTTCTACATACGAGGGTCATTCAATAAGTTCTGTCACTAACGTGTTTTAACAATTATGTGCTAATTGTGAGTGTTGATGTTTGATACCAAATGAAAGAGAGGTTCAATACCATTCCATTGATGGTAAAATTAATGCTGTATCTTTTGTGTGACGAAAGTTATGGAGCATTTAATATACATCACTTATACATACTGAGGCATTTTCGTCCTGAGCTTTTTTCAGGTATTTTAACTGTTACTTTTTTAAATGCCTGTTTCTCTTTAAGTACTTGTCGAAGACCTTTGAAATTTCTCATACATTACCACTTATATCTGTGCATTACAAGATTTATAATTAAAGCATGGTAGATGAAAAGGCATTGTCTTAGAAATTAACATTTTAAGCTAACATGTAAAATTAATTTAATGATAAATGGACATTAAATGGAAGGGCAGTCTTCTGAAAAAGCGTTTTTGGATGATCAATATTTTCACTAAACATTGTGCAAAATTCTACAATAATGTGTTGAATATGAAATTTAAACACTGAAGGACTAGGATTTGTAAAAAAATATGAAAACATATTAATACTATGAGAATAATTACGACATTTAAAAGATATTATAACATTTCCGTAAACAAAATGAAGAAAATCAGTGTTATTTCCGCTAAAATTAAGAGATATGCATTCACTCATATCTGGTTAACAGCAAGACCTTTCCGAATTCTCGAAAATCATTATCATGGATTATAGGCAAATAACAACTGATGGCGTACAAGAAAATTTAAAAGCATAGAATTATTCAAATATTTTTTACAACGTTTTGTAACAAGGACACGTATAAATAACCGGAAATTTTTCATTTTTGTTGTGGAATTTGAGAGAGCGAACCCAGTAGTAGTAGTACTATAAATACACTACTTTATTTCAGTATAATATCCAGTTCAAAGGATATATGCCTAGTGACAGAACTTTTTGAAGCACCCTCGTATGTTTATTTTTTTTGTAATAAAATAGAAGGGCAGTAAGTGTTTCTTAAAGGAACAACGGCAATCTCACGGTATTTAAAACTCGCGGCGTCTCGTTAGCTTTTCTACTTATGTTATCTACATAACTTGCTTTTTTACTTCAAAAACTGTTTATACGTATTAGAACAGTTCAAAGTTACAAAAAAATGCGTATTACTATCCGTAGATTCTATTAGACCAATAATATATTTTGAACTATGGAAGATGGCAGAATAACGAAGAAAAATGAAAACTCAACATTTGATTTGATTATATCACAGACCTAATACAAATTAAAGGGGTTGATGCACTATTTTCAAACACAATTTATTTAAAAGGGCTCTGAAAAAAACCTGAACGAACTATCAAAATGCTATGAAGAATAAAAGAGATATGACCTATTGAAAATTTGCTAGTAATTTTTAAAGCAAAGGAAATCATAGTCAATGCAAATTGATTAAAAATAAATATGCATATGTAAAATGAATAAATTGTATGCTTAATTTGCATTTCATTTTCTTTGCTTTAAAATACATTTTGTCATTATGCAATATGTGGTAAAGGCGTGATGACGTCATCGTTACAAGATGGCCGCCTTCATGAACCTTTAATCATTCATTATTATGTCTGTGAGTATATGCAAGCAGATGACATTGGATTAATAAATCAAGGAGCCAGTTTTAATGCTTCATACAACCTTAAAGTTTCTCCATTTAATTACCAGCTTCATATGCAGACAGTATAGTTTTTTTAGTCGAAATACGCCTTATGTAAACATACATAAGTCCAGGAAACGAACGCACTTGTTAAAGTAATTAACTGCAATCAAGATGTGCATTCATTTGAATGCAACCAGATGCACGTTCTACTTAATTTGATGGCACTCAAGCATTTATCTTCACATAGAGATTGCGAATTTCATGAAATTTAACATTTTAATCATATCATTTCGATAGGTCATCAATATCATTGCGTTTTATTGCAAATGAAAATTAAATGAGCTCAATATATATGTGTTCACCAAAAGCTTTCTTTCAAATCCTGTCTATCAATAGTCTAGATCACCTGCGACGATTGCTTCTTTTCAAAACAAACGTCTTGAACTGTTCATCTAAAAAAAGTTTGACTTGACCGCCATTTTACCGAGATTTTGGTATCGTTTCTGATTGGCTGATAAAGACGCACCTTCTATCAAAGATATACAGAACGGCAGAAAGACACTAAATTAATAACTAAAGAGAGAAACTTCATCATTATATCAACAAACTAAATGTGGATGGTCAAAAATACTCAAAACAATAATAACTACAAGCATGTGTTTCCGGTTTCATTTTTTTTTCTGCACAAAGGGTCAAGAAGTTTGTATTTATAATCAAGACTAGTCTTGAAGGCCTGTCTGTGAATTATAGTATTAAAGTGGTTTATCATTAAGAAACCGCAAGGGAGGGAGCGTAGCATGAATAAATGGTGCAAGTATTCTGAGCCATCTGGCTGGTTTAAAAAGTGGAGTAAACACTAAAGTTTCTTTTAATATTTTGCAGTCAGAATGGAAATAAAGGCTTTAAATCCTAATGTATCAGTGTTTTTCTGATAGATCAGAACCACTCCCACATGGTTGTATGATTTTATCAACTTGAGTGGTAGATATAGCTATGGATAGCTCTGAACACAGACCTAATAACAAATAGATTGGATACCATGAACATTGTGTATATTTTAAGTGGCACAGTTCGAAAAATTCACAAAATATTCCCCAACTTTAAACACACATATAATGAAGAGTTTTATAGATACAAGTTTCATTCAAGCCAAATACCATCACAAATTTAATTTTCTTTCCAATAATAGTATTTTGTTTTCTCTTACATTGAGGGCAAAAGGAGTTTGATGGAAACGTTGACTATGTCAAAACATTGATTTTTAAGAGAAAAGTGAAAAATGATGACATTTTAAACTTTAAACATTTTTTTATACAATTTCTTATTTTGAAAATGAAATAAATTATTATAATACCATTTTGCTATTCACTATGAATCTTTTGGATGTATTCTCATCAAAATCGGTGAATAATTGAGCGAGAAGATAGAAGGAAAAGTTAAGGTGCCACTTGATATTTTGGTTACTTCATTGGTTAAGATAGGAAGTTTCCTATCTGTTTATTAATATGTCTGTGTTTGAAGCCAGTTATTCAAAATGGACTTAAAGGGAATGTAGCGACACAGCCAAACAGCTCTGTTATTGAGAGTTGTGAAAAAGTTGGAACAAGGTGAGAATTATCAAAATCGGATGATAAACAAAACAGTTATGACCATTTGAAGGTTGTTCTAATAACGGATATAGAAGCCATCATTTTGAAATCTATGACATCACAGTTCCAAATTACCATATACGGAATATTGATTAATATCATTTAAAGCAAAGGAAAAACACTGCAAATGAATGCAAAATCTTTTACTGGTCATATAATGCATTATTGTCATTAACTATACATATTTTTCATACAGTTGCTATCATTTCATGTTTATAACTATTCCATATATGGTCATTTAGAACTGTGATGTCATAGCTCTCAAAATTACGACTTCCATAACCGTTGCAACAGAATCTTCAAATGACCATTTTCTCCTTTGTTTATCATCCGATTTTGATAATTCTTTCACCCTTATTCAAGTTTTACAGAACTCTCAATAATACAGATGGTTTGGCTGTGTCGCTACATTCCCTTTAATATAGACTATTTTATTTGTTGATAGCTTGAATTCTCTCAAATAATATAAACATACATAATAAAGGACATATGACATGCTATTATAGTGTAAAAATATACAGGAAGTAAATCACTTTGGTATCCATGCCACTTTGTTGAATGTTGTTTAACGGCTTGATGAGCCGTTAAACAACATTCAACATATGTTATTTAGAGCCGCCCCAGATAGAGGGGAAGGATACATAGAAATCCGGAAACCGTGCCCTACTCTTATTATCGAATAGATTCCTATGGTTCTTTAACGTGCTCGGAGGATAGACTTTCCCTTTAATAACACGGGACGCCCGGTTTACGTCCCCATCGGACGAGGCTAAGGAAAAATGTCTTGCCAAGGATCACACCGACGAAACTCAGTGGCACCACGGATGATTGAACCCGGGGCCTCCGGTTACAAATCCGCCGCGCTACCGACTGAGCCACGCCAGCCCTCTTTGGTATTCATGCCTGGTGTAGAAAGAAGTTTCCAATTATATAATGCCTAACTTTAAGTGTGATAAAAAGCATTTTTGAGTATTTAGGGTCTGTTTCTCTGGCTGAAATGGCTTTATTGACAAATTTGTGAGAGCTAAGAACCATGTGCATGGTTGTATGATGATTGTACTTATTAAACTTTTGAAAATGAAAGTAGAATACATGTGACAGGTGCCGAATGAATGCATTTTGTTCACGGTTTTTATACACAAATCAGAATTTCATTTACTGAAAAGCAACATGGCCCATACTTTTCTCAACAGTTTTCTAGAAAGGAAAGCCACATGTCTACTGTAAGTGCATAGTAGCTTCATTTTAAAAAAATGACAAACTAGAACGGTTGGAAAATTGTATACAGGATTCAATGTTGTTTTACTTCCGGTACACCTAAACTACATTTTTGAATGCAAAAAATATTTAATCATGTTCTGAACAAAACGAGTTTAGCACAACATATTTAGGGTCATAGATTAACATATGAATATTGATATAATTTTTTGAAGATATTAGACATGCTATGTAAGGATGTGATTTTCAAAAATATGTGTTATTTTATTATTTTCGCAGCGAAGTATTAGAATTACCTCCCACATATTAAAAATAACCTATAATATACGTATATACTTAGAATAATTTCATTATACACAGGTATTGCTTTGTACAAATGTAGAATTTGACAATTACAATAATTGCCCATTCTGTCATTGTTTAAAAATAAGTTGAAATATGTTCACAAACGAGTGTTATTCTCAAACAAAAACACAGCATTTCGTAATTTTAAAATTAGCTCCTTTTTTGTTGAAATGAGAACGATTTTCGATAACCTATAAAAGTATGTTTCCATCACATATGCTTTATTTCTTATTACAGACTTTGTTTACAAATGACTTTGCAGCGTTGTTATTGTTCATATATATGTCACTTTATAACTGATCTCGAACATACACGGCTTTGTATCTCGTCTCTGGAAATAACATGTGTTTTATGTGCTAAATTTATTTTGCTCAGTATATTTAACTGAACCGCGTTGAATGGAGCAGTATACATGGTATAGATATACATGGTATAGATACATGGTATAGATATGATACTGTAGTTTACATTGAGAGGTAGATCTCCTTGACTTTCATATGTAATCATCTATGTTTTAAGTCACGTAACACACATAAGGGTTATCTAATTCTTACGATATTACAGAAGAATAAACCAATATTTTAGACAAGCCTCCATCCTGCAGCCGTTTCCTAAATCGCGCAACATCGCATTACTTCAGGTGTAACAATTGCTCCTAATTTGTGTTAAAGAAACCCACCAAATAACGACAAAATTACACTACATAACTTTTATCAAAACTCTATCCAGGTGTTCAGATCTACGGTGTCCTGTTAGGGCCATGTTACCATCGCATCTTACCATCGACCATCGACCTAGGTCGATAGTCGATGGTAAGATGCGATGGTCGATGATTATATGCGATGATAAGATGCGATGGTCGAGGGTAAGATGCGATGGTCGATGGTAAGATGCGATGGTAAGATGTGATGGTCGATGGTAAGATGCGATGGTCGATGTGAAGATGCGATGGTAACATGGCC
>JAWPHD010009439.1:0-103854 GCA_037043455.1 Cyrtodaria siliqua | reverse complement strand
TAGATATATCACTATTACAGTTACTAATTAGTGTACGGTACTACAGATGATGATTCTCCGACCCCTATGTACCTATTACGGACACCCCCCCCCCCACGCCCCCCACCCCCACAAAAAAACACACAACAACAAAACACTGATGTTTGAATGTGGGGGAAACCAAGTATGATAACTGTGCTCCAGCAAAATTCGAATGTTATACCGGAACATTTGAGAGACGCAAAATAAGTTTACAAATACAAAAACAATATAATTAACTAATGTAGAAACAATAATTAGGGAATTGTCCTCCATGGACAAGCTCCATCAGTAGATACAGATAATAACTGTGAGGGGAATAGCGTGTAAGTGTTTACCAATATCTGTCATAGAGAAATGGTTTATATAGAGATGTGAACCCTATACCGGCACATACCATTTTTCACAACTTCGTCAGATAGCATATGCCACCATATAGGTAGAATTACACTGACAAATATATAAATATTCTTCGCATGACAATCTCAAGTTTTGGGAAAAGGATAATTTTATAAATATTCTTCGCATGACAATCTCAAGTTTTGGGAAAAGAATAATTTTATGAAAATTTGAGCACAATACAATTCATTTTTGCTTATTTTTTAGAATAACATTATCTGAAATGTTTTAACAATGTATGCATTGTACTCTAAACTATTAACGATACCTCTTTTATGGTGACGCCTTGTTTATTAAAAGTTCTAAAAATAATTTAATAGCTATATCAATTGAATTGAATTGTTTTTTATAGTCGCACCAACAGCTGACGTTTCCAGCTTCCATTGGTGGAGGAATACCCCAGGAGCCACAATGTTCGTGCACGCTTGGGCGCCAGGGTAGTACCTCCGACGTTCCGCAAGCCAGATGCCCAACAGCTAAATCAAAGAAACATTAACAATACAAATGTCATCTCACGCCTACCAAACGCTCTAATGATGCTGGCGTCTGCACCGTTTGAGGAGTTTCCGGTGCTGCAGTTGAGCGCTCATTTTTGATGAAAAAAAAAGGTATATTGTGACGTATATTTGCGAATAATTTCTTTTCAAAGCGTTTAATCAAAAATCGAAGACAATCGTTCGACCCTACTATGAAAGGTATTAATCCACACCAAATGCCTCCTGAACTGAAAGTCCAGTAGTTTTCTAGATTTTACGTTTCGCGGTGAGGGTAAAAAATGCATGTACACATTAAAAGTGGTATTTTTCATTGATAAAATGCTTCTTGTAACATGTGTTGCCGTTAAAACACAGAGTTATCCTAAATCACAGGAACTAACATAAGTTTGTGATCGAATTAACACAAATGATGCCCAAAATACATCGGTGCTGCATTAGACTTGCCGGTAAGGTAAGATACTCCTCTCCTGTGGTAGATATGTCAACTCAGTCGTGAGATTCATACTGCAAATCGTATAAAGGAATCATTTTCAATATAATATTTGATGAATGTTATATTTTTAGCTAGTATGTTTTGAAACAACAAACAAACGAGAGCTATTGTCACCATCCTAACATCGTTGTCGTTGTCGTCTGCGTTTGGTTAATACATGTAATTATAAGAGAAGCAATTAGAGTGCGTTAAGGCCAGCAATGCCATTTAAGTATTCAACAGATGGCAACAAGTGAGCTTGATGGAATGCAGTTGCGTAAGAGTATAAAAAAAACATACCTATTGAATTATTTGTTCTGTATCCAAATATAAGAGCTTATTTACATCAGATAGCAGAACGCCCCCGCCATACACCCCAACCGTCCCACACAGACACTGATTATGATTTTCCAATTAACGTCAGTTAATATCCCTGACCACAGCTCCCCCATCACCCATTCCCTTATCCCCACCCAAACCTCCCTCTAATTTCTTGAAATGGTTTCCCAATTTAGGCGCCAGCAGTGCTTATGCGATGGCATTTCGTGCGTCGGTGTCGGCGCCGGCGTTCATTAGCAGCTGTTTCTCTAAAACCGTGAGAAAAAATAGGTCAATCGGACATTCAAGATGACCGCCGTTACTTAAAATAGTAAAACCGATAATGACCTACTTCTCAAACACGACAGATTTTGACATTTTTTTCAATAAGCTTGTGGACCTCTTTCAAGTTTGTTCACATGGCGACCATGGGGTCAAATATGGCCCCGTCCCAGGGGTCACATGTTTTACATAGACTTGTATAGGGAAACACTTAAAAAATCTTCTCTGAAACCACAACGTATAGAACTCTCGTA
Organism: Cyrtodaria siliqua; assembly: GCA_037043455.1. NCBI lineage: Eukaryota > Metazoa > Mollusca > Bivalvia > Adapedonta > Hiatellidae > Cyrtodaria > Cyrtodaria siliqua. The sequence continues at coordinate 101,614 of JAWPHD010009439.1, read as the reverse complement.
TACTGGATGTAGCATAGGCTTATGGTCCTTTACCAAGTGTGATCAAATGGTGACTCTGCGGAAAAATCTGGGCACGCCCTGGCGGTTATAGGTTTGAATAAAAGTTAATATAGAGAAAACTATTTTAAAAAAATATTTTTTTCTGAAACTACATGAGCTAGAGGTTTAATATGTTGCAGGTACCATAAGCTTATATGTTCCTCTATCAAGTTTGTTCAAATGACGACTCTGTGGTCAAATTTGGTCCTGTCCATGGGGTCCCATATTTGGTCCTGTCCATGGGGTCCCATATTTTACAGCGACTGCTCTGCCAATGTTGGGCAGTGGACAAGGTGTACAGCTATTTAGTTCCTCCGAGTGACCTCACATTTTCGGAATAGCTCACTGAATGAATTATGGGATTCACTTTTAGGACTCACTTATTTTTTCAAGCTTTTTCCCCATTTTCAAAAAAGCATATTTGATTTTGAGAACTTAAAGGTGTACAACCATTTAGTTCCTCAAATTTCACAATAGTTAACTGAATGAAGGGATTTTTCCAGTTCGGAAAATAATAATAAAACACTTGGGTTGGGGTGAGGCGATGGTGGCGAAGTGGGTGTGTGTATGTGTGAGGGGGGGGGGGGCGGTGGAGGGGGGGGGGAACTTACAACAAATAATTGGATATGTTTATTTTATACTCATATGCAATTGCCTTCACGCTCCCTTATTGCCATCTATTGAATACTGAAATGTCACTACGTGCCCTTACACCAAATAACTGAATAGATATCTTTATTTTATACTCATATGCAATTGCCTTTACGCTCCCTTATTGCCATCTATTGAAAACTGAAATGTCAGTAAGTGCCTTAACGTAAGCTAATTGCTTCTCTTACAACAGCATTTAACCAAAGATAGATAGCGCAGACGACAACGACAACTACTAGCTCTTTGTTTTTTTTAAACATAATAGCTAAAGATCGAACATTTCCGCAAATATTGAACAGGGGCGTAGCCAGATCCTTTTGGAGAATACGCCCTGAGGGAGGGTGCGGGAGGGGGTGTTCCCCTCCTGCTTGTGGGGGTCCGGTAAAATTTTGAAATTTGAGTGCAATTTCGGAGGTTTGTGGCTTCATTTGAGCGAGATTTTGGAGGCTCTCGCCTCCATTCATTAAGTGTGTTTTTAAAAATAGTGCCTCACCCCCTACCTCCCTTCAATTTTTATTGCTGATTTTAAAAAATAAGCACTTTTATTTTTCCACATTTGAATTTCTAGAGTACGCCCGGGCGTACAGGAGTATGCCTGGCTACGCCCCTGTTGAAAGTATTCTTAAATAAGATTTGTAGTATGAATCTTGCGACTAAGTTGACATAACTACCACAGGAGAGAAGAATCTTTCATTCGCAGTAGTGGCTTAAAAAGAGAAAAGAAAAATCCTTCTAAATTCCATAGCTCTAATGCAGCACCGGCCGTTCAAATGCAACACCGATGCATTTTGGACATCATTTGTGTTAATTCGACTGTCTAAGACCGCATACTTGTGAAAGTTCCTTTGAGTCATGATAACTTTATGTTTCAATGACAACACATGTGACAAGAAGCGTTTTATCAATGAAAATACCATTTTTAATTACGTGTGCATGTACTTTTACTTCATTACACGTCAATGCAAAACGTAAAACCTAAAAACCTACTGGACTTTCAGTTTGGAAATTTGGTGTGGACTAAGACCTTTCGCATTAGGAGTGAACGACTGTCTTCGATTTTGATTAAACACTTTGAAAAGAAATTATTCGCAAATATACGTGACACTATAGCTGTCTTTTCATAAAAAATGAGCACTCAGCTAGCACCGGATACTCTCAAACGGCGCAGAGCCAGCACCATTAGAGCGTTTGATAGGCGTGCATCTAGTCATGTCATATCACCTACCATCCATTTGCGAGACATATTTACAGATGCTTTCCTACTACTTTATATCAGACATATTAATAAATAGATAGGAAACTTCCTATCTTAACCAATGAAGTAACCAAAATATCACGTGGCACCTTAACATTTCCTTCTATCTTCTCTCTCAATTATTCAACGATTTTAATGAGAAAACATTCAAAGATTCATAGTGAATAGCAAAATGGGATTATAATAATTTATGTTTGTTTTCAAAATAAGAAATTGTATAAAAAGATGTTTAAAGTAAAAAATGTCATAATTTTTTGTTTTGTTTTCTTAAAAATCAAGGTTTTGACATAGTCAAAGTTTCCTTCAAACTCCTTTTTTTCTCTAAATGTAAGAGAATGCAAAATACTATCATTGGAAAGACAATTTAATTTGTGATAGGTTTTGGCATGAATGAAACTTGTATCTATAAAACTCTTCATGATATATGTGTTTAAAGTTGAAAAATATTTTGTGAAATTTTCGCACTGTGCCACGTGAAATTTAGATAATTTTCGTAGTGTCCAATCCATTTGTTATTAGGTCTGTGTTTATATATGGTATATCTTGCTTAAAATTGACTGCAGATTGGAGGCAACTTAAAGACACACTCCATAATGCATCTCACCCTCGTACGCCATAATCGTGATGTTTTAAGTAGCTATCCCGCCACATTTTACAAACGATGTAGATATATATATTACTTACATATTTTGGGAATCCAAACTCTATAGACACATTTAAACGGCTTTAACCAGCCAGACCAAATCCCAGAACTGGAGCGTCGAATTAAGAGTTACCAACTATACTTCATTTTACACATATTCAGTCACAGGAATTGTAAGAACCCGTAAAGAAACTATGCTTTTAATCGGCAGATATATATTATTATATGACCTGACCGCCTGGATGAGTTTTGATAAATGATTTTGTAGTGTAATTTTGCCGTTATTTGTCGGGTTAGTTTCTTTAAATACATCTATATTTCACCCTAAAACGTTATCAAACATTACTCTGATGTTCAGAACCTTATCAAACATTACTCTGATGTTCAGAGCGCATTCATGATGTCGCAGCTGTATCTACACTGTAATGGACTTGCATATATCTTATTTTGTCTTAGATGAGTATTTTCTTCATATCATAATTGTTTAATAAATCATTAGTCTGACGTATCTATATACCCAAATTAAATGTACGTACGACGATATTCATGCGAACTAGATAGGTAATAGAACATATTGAGGATTTTTTTTTATTTTACCGGTTTTGGGAAATAGCTCTACTGGCCTCCAGCAGAACTTATGGGATGACGGGTTGTCCGTCCGTCCGTCCGTCGTCCGTTAATTTTTGCCTTGTGAACACTGTAGCACCTTCATTATTATTCGGATATTTACCAAACTTTGCCAGGGTCTTTATATCAATGAACGCTCGGATAAGTTCGAAAACTGGCCAGATCGGATTACTTTCGCCGGAGTTATGGCCCTTGATTTGCCGAAAAAATGCCATATTTTGCCTTGTGAACACTCTAGCACCTTCATTTACTATTTGATATTTACCGAATTTGCAGAGATTGATAATATCAATAAAAGCTCGAATACGTTTGAAAACCAGCCAGATCTGATTAATAACACTAGAGTTATGGCCCTTGTTTTTCTGAAAAATGCCCTTTTCTGCCTTGTGAACACTCTAGCACCTTCATTTATTCTTCGATCTTTACCAAACTTGCACAGATTGTTAATATCAATAAAAGCGCAAAAACTTTGGAAACCAGCCAGATCGGATCAGTAGCACCGGAATTATGGTCCGTGCTTTGCTGAAAAATGCCATTTTCTGCCTTGTGAACACTCTAGCACCTTCATTTATTATTTGTTCTTTGCCAAATTTTGCCTGATTGTTAATATAAATGAAAGCTCGGGCAAGTTCGAAAACAAGCCGGATCGGACCAGTAACACCAGACGTATGACCCTTGGTTTTCTTAATAATGCAATATGCTATATTCAGAACCTGCGGTCGTGGGTTCAAATCCCACTGAGGGCTAAATTAAAAAAAAAAAGACCCAAGGGAATGCAACATTGTCTCGGATTTTGTCTCCGTTCGCTGGAGCCCACTTGTGGGTAATTGGGTCAAAATCAGAAAAACATACATATCTTGTCCAAATATGTATGGATTTGATTCTAATGTTGTATGGTCATTTAGGGACTCGAGGCACATCATATACAAAATGGATTTTGTCCTCCTGCATATAGGGGCCCCTCGAATTTTGACTCTGACCACTGGGGCCCCCCTTGTAAGTGGGGATAGGTGTGTGTGTGTGTGTGTGTGTGTGTGTGTTGGTAATGGGTCAAAATTCACAAAAAATACTCATATCTTGTCCAGATGTGAATGGTTACGATTCTAGTTTGGTATGGTCATTTAGGGACTCGAGGCACACCATATATAAAACTGGTTTTGACCTCCAGCATTAAGAGACCCTTTTACAGGGGTACAACTTGGGGAACTTCCAGTAATTTACTTCTACAAATTTCGGGCTTGTGACGTTAATTCCTTCTGTACCTTTGATATTCTAAGTTCACGTTTGGTGTATTTCTTGGTTAAGGATTTGTAGATGAGTAATAAGTTTTCATATTTTTGCTCTATCCTCGGGGGCTCCACTGAGGGAAATCAGGTAAAAAATTAAACGAATTGCATATCTTGTCCAAATGTGAATGTATTTAATTTTAATTTGATATGATCATTTAGGGACTCGAAGCACACCATTTATAAAATAGGTTTTGTCCTCCTATGTAAAGGGGCCCTCTGCAGGGGTACAACTTGGGGAGCTTGCAGTAATTTACTGTTTCAGCGTTTCGGCTTTATGCCACTTTAACTCCTTCTATACCCTTTGAGATGTCAAGTTATTGTATGGTGTTAGTTAGGATGCGTAGATGCACAATAATGTCACGGATTTTGGATTTACCCACTGGGGCCCCAGAGGGGGTAATCGGGTCAAAAGCCACAAAAAATGCATATCTTGTACAAATGTGAATGGTTATGATTTAAATGATTTGGTATGGCCATAAAATGGACTCGAGGCACAACATATATAAAACGGGTTGTAACCTCCTGCATAAAGTGGCACCTCTACAGGGGAACTTACTGTTATTTACTATTACATAGTTTCTGCCTAGTGACTTCTTTCTCTACCCTTTGAGATATCAAGTTCATGTGTGGTGTCTCTTAGTTAAGGATGTGTAGATGTGCAATAATATTTGGTTTGGCTCCATCCACAGGGACCCCCTAGTGGGGAAATCCAACAAAAAATACACAAAATAAGTTCTAATTTGTTATGGCCATTTAGGGAGTATTTAAAACGGGGTTCACCTCCTGCATGAAGTGCCCCTCTACCGGGGTACAAGTTGGGGAACTTGTAGTTATTTACTATTATGAAGTTTCCGTCCTCTGACGATAATTCCTCTATACTCTTTGAGGCTTCAAGTTCATGTGTGGTGTATTTCTTATTTCTAATTTGATATAGGCATTTAGGGACTCGAGGCACAACATATATAAAGCGGGATTTTTCCTCCTATGTAAAGGGGCCCCTTTACATGGGTATAACTTGGGGAACTTGCAGTAAGTTATATGTTGACTGCCATTTTTCTCAATGCAGGGTAAAGAGTTTTGTCATAAGTGCCACAACTAATTTACTCCCCACCCCCAACCACAGACTCCATAAAGCCAATATAACGATACAGGCCGTCTTGCGCCTCTTGTTAAAATAAGGTCTGCTAGTGCCTACATTAAACTCAGTCAACCGGCCTGCTTCTGATTTCTTCGTTACATTGATTTAGAACCAGTGAGACTATGTCGCTAGCGATTGTACTGGTTCATTAAGAGTGCTGAACAAATACGAGGACTTTTTCTCTAGCTTTCATATTTGTTGTTAACAATAGAAATACATCACAGCAAATTTCAGACAATTAGCTACATTTCTGTAAAGTATTAGATGTTCCCGTGACTTATGTTGAGTGTTTGACTGCACCGTTAGCGGAAAGCTCGTTTTAGTGTCGATTGTTTATTAGCTAGTGTCGATTGTTTATTAGCTAGTGTCGACATAATTATATTTTCTAAAAAGTTTTTACTATTAGAGTGCACTTTCCATGTCGTTCGTTACAATTATGATAAAAGTTAATGTACGAAATTATCCTTTGTACTGGAAAATAATGGTCAGAGTCGTGAAATTAAAGTGACGATATTGTTACAGGTAAAATGTAACGAGAAAGGAAGTACATGCAAGCAGCACCTTTTTAATTGTTTTTTATATATAATTAGAAAATGTATTCAAATATTACAATATAAAGTTATAGCAGAATACACATACAATAGATACAGTATTTGTTAAAATCCAATTTCAGAATAAAGTCCTTATAATATTGCCAAATGCCCCTTTCATCGAAATTGTCAAGTGTCACTTTAATTCAAATTGTCAAATGTCTCTTTAAGCCAAATTTATTTTGAGTCTTTCCTGGTTCAACTCCACAATAGTCCAAGTAATCCAGTATTACTTTTACTATAGATGAGCACAATAATTAAATCCTCGCACAATATATATTTTAATTAAAAGCACCCAAATATTCATAATGTTTCTTTTAATTTAACTTTATACTGAATTACTGAACTAAATACTAATAATTCCACAAGGCATTATTTATACTGTCATACCATTCTTTATTTGATGACATGTTTTACATCGCAACAGACAACATTTCACGGTATAAAGCGCCCTACTGTTAATAAGCAAAAACGGAGCTGATGAAATAAGACGCTGCTCTGGTAATACGTTGCAAATGAGATTCGAGCGCGTATTGCATGTGTTACAGTAAACAGTTTTGTAATAGAAACACTTCTTTGTGAAATATGTCGTGGCCCTTCTGTATGACCACTTTCATATTGTTTCACCAAAGAATATTTGAAATATCCTAATTATTCATATATTTTTGATCAGCCTTCGTACATGTTACGTCAACAACTGTAATTTGTGCAACCACGACGCCAATCACGTTTATTTGCACATGACTTCAAGCAATCTGGCATTTTCATCATCGTTCATGCGAGTAAAAAAAGAGGGCGAATAAAGCCGGCTAGTCATTAGTGGAAACTAAAATTGTCTATTTCACCCCGACCGATACCAGGCAAGTAAAAGATACAGTTTGGGCATGCAGAGACCAGGTGTTACATATACTAGACGACACTTATAAGTATCCCGGTTTTAAATATTGATAAACATTTAATTTTCATCATAATTTGCTCAGATGTTCTTTAAAACGGTGACTGAACGTAATCCGATTATCACAAAAAAAAAAAATCCTATTTTATTACATTTTATTTGAAAGATATAATATAAATTAACTAGGATACTTATAAGTGTTGTCTAGAGTATATAAACATATAACATTTAAAACATGACAAACCTACAGACTTCATTGTCAGGATACTTAAAGCTACAGAGTCTCTATATCAATCGATTTCTTCTTTGTAGGCGTGTCTTTATTTGTAACTTCATGTTCACCAGCTCATGTGAAATCGGGTATTTAAGCGAGCAAATGTAGCGCAGGAAATCATTTACTGTATAGGCATCGACCAGTGCACATCGTACTTATACACAGGTAACAGTAATTTTCACAGAAAAAAAAGTTAGCCTCTTTCGGGGTCTTTCAAGTCCGGTGCTCTATCCACTGAACTATTAACGCTACTTGAGAAAATAGAATACTAACTACCATTTATTATGAGGCAAAATAACTTAACATATTTGAACGCAACTCAAGATGGATCAATACATATGTAGTCCATATTGTCGCACGTGTAAATTAACATTGCCTGGTGTAATACTGTATGTTATCAATATGAAACTAATACTTCGCCTCAAAACAACCATATCTCGACTTGTTATTTAGCGCTTGATGAGTTTGTTTGCGCAAGCTTGTTATTACGTAATGCCTATTTAGTGTTATAAATGCTACAAGATACCAATAAATAGCAGTGGACTAATGGTTCAGCGTACATCTTTCAAAACTTACAAGTGCAAGGCGGTGGTTCAAATCTCGTTCCGGGCAACTATTCTTTTATCACATATATTCTGGAGCCGTATATTTATCGATGTTACCTATACAGAGGCTAAATAAAATTTTACGCATCGATTTCTGCTTATATACCGACTTTTGGGGTGTTCGTCGATTTGAAACTACTTCACACGCGACTCATTCATATTCATGAGCCATTACCAGTTAAAATAGGGACTGTACAGCTTTAATTAATTAAGTCTTAGAATCCTCATATGTATTCGGTTTAAACATATTTTATTGCAATTTATTATTATATTTTATGAAGTGTGCAAATGGGTTGAGCGGGTCACACGTACTTACAACATTAGTTACGGCCGTTCCCATAAAGGTACAGTATATTTACATGTACTTTAGCCTAAATAAACAACTTTAGTAAACAAATCATTATGTCAAGCAACTCTGCTAGACGATGTCGTCCTTGAATAAGTAAGGCATTGCTTTGTGATAAGCCGATAAATCCACCAGCATTTCCATATTCAGTTGAATTCGCTTTGAGCCAAGATGGAAAATCGATTGGTAATTAATCAATCGTAAGGTGTTTTTAATAATCTTTCCATTAAAATTATCTGAAAGAACCCCCAGGATTTTGTTTTGTTAGTCAGAATTTGCTTAATCATAACTAACGTTTAGAACACCATTCAGATCTGCACTAAAAGAAACACTCTCGCAAGATAGATACAAATATACTACAAAGGCTTGCCCGATATAACAACCGCTACTAATGACCAGGAACTGTCTGTATACCATACTCTTAGCAATGATGGTACTGCTGTGATTGGACTGGCATGATATTAAGGCTTTTTGACATTTAGATAAGGAGTATATTGATTATAATTACATCTATAGAAGAATCTTTTAAAACCAAAGTGACCTTTAGATTCTATGCAAAGACATACTAATGACCAAATATCAAGGTTCGCTATATTACTGGCTGTCATAAAAAGATTTAGTCTTAATCTTAAATAGGCATTCACAAAAGCCACCCATGGGGAAAAGCTTATAGGAGGGCAGTGAAACATCTGAAAACCTCAAAGAAATATATATATAAATTCAAGATGAGCATAAGTACAAGCGACAAACTACAACAAATACCATATCAAGTCGAGTATAAAGATAGCATCTTGAAAATGTTGGTAAAATCAAAGAAAATACCCAAAAGAAGTATTAAATACAGGAACATTAATTTATTGGGATGATAATAGGGTAAGAGTGAGTTTTATTGCACCTTAGAACTTAGTTTAAGCTCACTGACTGTTCCAAGGCCGTAGCCCTTTTGTCAACCCGTTTGTTTTTGCGATGTCACATGCAGTGTTTCTTAAATAGGATAGGGTAGGGTGACTTAAAAAATCAGCTGACACCGATAGTGGTGTAAATAATAAAATATAAACGCAGTTTACTATTTACCTACCTTTTATTTGCTAGATATAATGTTTTACATTCCAAAACAAAAGGTAAGTATGATATATTGCTGGAGTTGCTGAATATTGAACAACAACATTGAACTGCATAACTTACATTTTACTTGGTACATCTGAACACTAGAAACAGACACGCGCAGACGACAATTTCTAAAAATAATGCCGCCATGTTGTTTTAATTTTTACAATGTAAACAGAAGTGGTCAAAATGAATTTTAGGCTTTGTGAAGCATAACGGATTGCAATGGCAAGATTGTAAAAACAGATCCAGGAGCGTCTATTTTCATTCTATCTAACCATATCAGGTAAAAAAACATATGGCAAGTAATAACAAAAATCTCGATTCATATTTGACTGCCAGGCACCCTGAAATGCACAGCGGACCCTAACTTGAGGTGATATTAAAGGCTTCGAATATTTTTACCTGAGTATCAGACGGCAGACTCAACATACCAGTGGCACAATATCACCCGTGATAACATGAGGTGTTATTAAAGGCTTCGACTATTTCTACCTGAGTTTCAGACGACGGACTCAACATACAAGTGGCACAATATCACCCGGATAACGTGAGGTGTTATTAAAGGCTTCGACTATTTCTACCTGAGTTTCAGACGATGGTCTCAACATATTAGTGGCACAATATCGCCCGGATAACATGAGGTGTTAGTAAAGGCTTCGACTATTTCTACCCAAGTTTCAGACGACAGACTCAACATACAAGTGGCACAATATCACCCGGATAACATGAGGTGATATTAAAGGCTTCGAATACGTCTACATGAGTATCAGACGACGGACTCAACATATAATCTCGTTCATAGCAATTTTTGACATTGTTAAGTATCCCCACTTACACAGTGATTCTCCTCGAGCAACTTATTAGGGGGTATATATGTTTCACAACTTATTCGTTTTTCGAGCGCTTTGAGAACTAGAATATTCGTAACCGTTGTATACATACGGTGATCTTCCATCATAGCTACCGTTACCATAAACCAAAATAACGTTTGTACAATTGTATTATTCTAGTTTTAAATAATAGAAAGATTACCGAAAGAGGTTAGAACCCCAATCCTTTTGCAACGCATCACATGTTTAGTGGTTGACCCATTTTTAGTTCGCCACTATGCTTTCATATTTGATTGTGCGATGACCCGACTTATTCTGGACCCTAGGATGACGTCTACCTAAATCCTGAAAGCGATGGTAAGGTTTTATAATGTTTGTCTTCAATCTTGTTTTGTCGTGCCCTTGATAGTTTAACTCTTTTTGCTCTGACTCTTGCCAAGTCAATGTCAGTATCTGCTTTGTGGCTTCTATGCTTTTGTTATTTTTATATTCATATATACATGATCATCTCTGCGTTTAACTTATATTGCCTATTAATGCTGACTAGTTTGTTAGAGGATATAACCTGGCGGGGAATTCTTTATTTTCACTGTCCCGTTTTATGGGGATGACAATATTGTAAGAGTGAGTGGAACCTGCTTTAATTTAATTCCAGTTTATTTTCACACTGACCATTTCAGATCGGTACTCCTATTGTCAGCCCCTTTATGTTTGTAGTGTCGTATATTTTGGTACTATTTACCTTTGTCATAGCTGTTTGTTGTTTGTGCGTGTTTTTGGTTGACTGTGTTCTGTGAAATCTATATTTCCCTTTTGACTTTTATATCTACCATTAAAAGGATATATTTACAAATTGTGTTTCAATATACATGTTTGAGCAATATAAAAGTTCTGCGCTGTTGTAGTTGCACGCACACTTTATACGGTACTGGCACGAAATATCATTAGGATAGGTAGGGATAGACTGCATTATTCCTATACCACGACGAGGCAATTAAATGAATAGATATCTTACTCCTGATCTATATAAGGCTACACTAATTACTTCCAGGATTGAAACTGCAGCTGCAGATATCTTGTTGGAGAGAACATTAATGATTTCATAGAAGGCAGATGCTTTTTTATCTAAGGAGTGCATCAAATCGAATACAAAAAACATATACCAATAACACCAGACGAACAATAGCTCTCTGCATTCTTGAACAAGAGCAGTCCAGACGTTCTAAGAAGGATTAGCAGCTTAACCACTTCGTCAAAACGCAAAAAGTATAGCAATAAGTATAAACGTCGAACAGGAAATGCAGCTTTCATAGAACACAGTAAACCTAAAAACACGCAAAACGAGAAATATGAATGGCAATGTAGACATTCGACGTCAGCAATCACAAAAAAGGGTTGACAATAGGGCTACCGCCTTGTTACGGTCAGTAACAAAAAAGTCTGCTGGGGGTTTAAACCAGGTTATAGGGTGCGCCAAACCTTGAATTTGCCCTACTGTCATCCCAATAAAATGGGACAGTGTAAATAAAGAAATCCCCACCATGAACTCTTCTCTAACCAACAAGGCAGCATTAATAGGCAATATAAGTAAAACACAAAGATGCTCGTGTAGATATAAATACAAAAAACAATAGCCTAGAAAGATACAAAGAAGGTTCTCAATGACTTGGCAGAAGCCAGAGCAACAAAAGAATAAACCATTGAGGGCTCGAATAGTAATAATTGCACCTCGCACGAAATTCTAGGAATCTTATTGGTTGAGAGCGGTCACATGGTGACTACCTATTTTTCTATCGTGTGTCAGTAGATTTCATAGAGGGTCACTAAAACAATATGGACTACAATTCCGATTCGAAGTTTAAATCATTTGCAAATAGTTCTTTAAGGCGTTAGACATGATCAGTAAATTAATAATGTTTTTAAACTGTACCGTTCGTGACGTCACCGTTTGACGTCAAATTGCACGAACGTCTCAATGACGTTGACGCTCCATTAAAAGGGGTTAACTATCGGTGTTTGCCTTAAAACAGGTGCTCGATGCAATAAATCAGTTTCTGGGTTTGTTACTGACCCCCTACAGAAATATGTGGGGTCTGTCAGATATATAGGAGGACTCGGCTATTGCCTCGCTCCCTTATACATCTTACTGACCCCATATATTTCTGTAGGAGGTCAGTAACAAACCCAGTAACTAATAACATATAGTCATTTAAAATGAAATGCTTGAATCCAAAGCCGCATAATATGTTTGAGTGTGCTTATGAGTTGTTAGTAGTATTGCAAAGACACTAATACCATCTTGTTCCTGAAACTATTTCAATTTTAAGCCAGACTTGTTTGTCAATCCTTAATTATTTATCGATATATGTAAAGTATGTACATTCCCAAATTCAACCGAGGCAACTGCCTCAGTGTGCCTCCGTGTTGTTACGGGCCTGCTCTACATGAAATAGTTGTTAAGTGGTTGTTAAAGTTCTCCGGTCGTGTTTTGTTTCATGAACATGTTTATGTTTATTTAAATCGAAATCAATACACAACAATATATATTTACAATTCACACATTCAATATCAGTGAAAAGCGAGAATAAGATTTTATTTGATGACGTAGAAAACTTTGAACAGGTAAATTAATCCACAGGTAAAAGTATTTATCAATTATCTGGCTATAGTTGTACAGCCAAACAATTCAGATTTACCTCATTTCCCCGTGCAGTCACGTAGTGGTAAAAGTAGTATCTACGTCATGCAAATAATACATATCTTTACATACAACTTAGTAGCGGATTTAAATATACGTTTCCCTCCGGGACTATGAAGAAATGTTCATATGATGTTTAAGAGTTAAATTTACTTCAAAAAGGGTGGCCATTCATCTTTAAGTAACTCTGTCACACTTGACCAAAACATTACTGTCGAGGTAGAAAAGAAAAAGTATTAGGAAAAAAAAGGAAAGTTAGAACACATATTATCATGATTATAGGAAAGGCAGAAATTAAGGAAACTATGGGATTTTTCTCATCTTCCTCGGTTGATTTGTACGTGCGTGTGTGTAGATGCAGGTGGAAGGTACGGATCAGTTGGGATGTCTACTAGGTGGTTGAGTATTGCTAAATGTAAGGACTTGCCTCACGTGCTAATAAGGTCATAGTTATAATATCGTTATCAACTGATAATAAACACAACACAATTAAATGCAAGATTACGTTTCTTACCAAACTAACTTTAAAGCACGAATATGATATTGTTCATGTGCTAATGCACAACTTCCCTAGTCATTAAAACAATGTCACAAGTAAAAGGGAGAGAAAGGATCACCGTGGCACGGTTTAGGGTGTTTTTCTTAATGTTTAGAGCATGTGCTAGTGTTTTATTATGATTATTTTATTTAATACGAACTTTAACCAGGACACTGCAAATGTTTCCATGAAAGGTAATTGATCCTTACTATCACAATGACAGGGGACAGCGCCTATTCAATTTGGATTAAGTTAATTAATGAGGCTCTACCTACTATTTTATACACACTATTTTAATATATTAAAGGAACTGGAGGCCATCTGGCAAAAAAGCATAGGCAAAACTACACATACGATTAAAACCATGTGTTTCAGTTTTATATTCAGTGGACATAATTATGCACTAAATTAGGACCATGCTCTGTACAGGTTAACTTGTCTGAGAAACCAGGCGACTCGGCCAGTTTTTGCTCACGTATAATCAGATCGAAGTATACTTTGTTTGAAATATATCTGTTAGCAATATATCCCCTCTATAAACTAATATGTATGATTTAGAAACCAAACCAAACTGAGTCGTCAAATATTTTCATAAACAATAAATATAAACGTAACCAAAGGTAGCATGGGGTTTAATATAATGCATATGCACATTCCATATGAAAATGAAGCATACTAGTAGGGTTTTCTTTTGTATTTTGACTGACATCAGTAACCTTTCCAGGTCGCAGCCAGTCTCTTGAGGCTGTACATATTCAGTATTACTGTTTTGTTTTTATGTAAAAGCAGTAAAACATCGCAATGGTACGAGTATTCTGTGAAGAAACATGTGTTATGTTCCTTTTCTGTAATATAACTTATTTATGAATTAAAATAAAATCTTGAACAAAAGGCTGCCCTTTTCATACATGTAATGTCTCATACGATTTTGGGATAAATCACGCTCACACGCATACATTATACCTTCTCTAGCATTCTGCAAATATTATAAAAAGTAGTTCACCTATCCGATTTCTCCACCCCAAAATGCTAATCAACAGTCACGACCTCCTGTTTGTGGGACGTCGAAATGTGCGATAAAATATGTGTTAAAACTAACTTAAATAATAATCATGTGACTCAAATTAATTCAGTTAAAAGGTATGATGACTTGAAGAGTTTGATATTATGTTTAAAGAATTAGATGTAGTTATATCAACTGATGAAATCTTAAAGTCTATTAAGCAGTTAAAGAATGGTAAATGTGCCGGACCAGGTAATTATTTGAATGAATATTTTATAAATGGCACTTACAGATTAATGCCATTTTTGTTTTCATTGTTTAACTCTATATTAGATAATGGTATTTTCCCAAGTACCTGGTCTGAAGGATATATCATACCTTTACATAAGAAAGGAGCCATTGACGATCCTACTAATTATCGTGGTATAACACTGTTAAGTGTTTTAAGTAAATTATTTACAAGAATATTAAATAATCGATTGAACGATTGGGCCGAAAATTACAATGTTTATTTGGAAGCACAGGCCGGGTTTCGAAGGGGAATGGGTACCACAGATAATATATTCGTACTGCATGGTTTGATTACACACATTATTAACACTGGTAAAAAATTATATTGTAGTTTTATAGATTTTAGCAAAGCTTTCGATTATGTAGAAAGGAACACTTTATGGACTAAGTTAATTAAATTTGGTGTAAGAGGTAAGATCCTTACAGTCATCAAAAGTATGTATGAAAATATTAAAACACGTGTAAAATTTGATAATATGTTAAGCAATGATTTTTCATGTATGTTAGGTGTGAGGCAAGGCGAATGTTTATCGCCGTTTCTGTTTTCAATGTTTCTAAATGACATTGAAGAACATTTTATATTGAACAATTTTGATGGTGTTGATACTTATATGACCAAACTATTTTTGCTGTTATACGCTGACGATATTGTGATATTTTCAGAATCATCAATTGGTTTACAGAAAGGGTTAGATATTTTAGCTATTTACTGTACAAAATGGAAACTTAAGGTTAATGTTAACAAAACAAAAATAATTATATTTATAAAAGCTGGACTTTTACCCAGAAATCTTGTTTTCATGTTCAATAACTCTCCAGTTGAAATCGTTAAATCTTTGACCTATCTTGGCATTGTCTTTAGTCAAGGTGGCTCCTTTAATGAAACACAATTAAGTTTAGCTGGTAAAGCACAGAAAGCAATATTTAAGTTAAACAAATGTTTAATGAAATTTACAGATATTTCTGTGGCACACAGATTAGATTTATTTGATAAACTTGTGTTACCCATTTTATGTTATGGCTCTGAAGTTTGGGGATTTCAAAGTTCAGATAATATTGAGAGAATACACACTATTTATTGTAAAAATGTTTTACGTGTTAAACGTTCTACTCAAAATGACTTTGTATATGGTATTCTTGGCAGATTTAGCATTAAGGATATTAGATATATTAGAATAATTAAATTTTGGTTGAAAATTGTTAACACTAATGACCAAAAGTATTGTAAACTTATATATAATATGCTTAAAATAGATGCTGATTTATACCCAAATAAAGTATCTTGGGTTACACGTGTACAAGATTTATTATCAAGGTTAGGGTTTCATGATGTTTGGCTCCAACAAAATGTTGGCAATAAACATGTTTTCTTAAGTATATTTAAACAACGTTTATATGATAATAGCTTACAAACGTGGCAAACTCGTATAGATAATTCAACCAGAGCTGTATTTTTTAGAGAAGTTGTTACATTTGGTACTCAACATTTTCTTAGTACTCTTAATATACCTAAATTTAGAATCGCTATGACGAGACTTATTGTTTCTTCTCATAATTTGTGTATAGAATCTGGCAGATGGCAAAGACCGAGAATGCAGGTCGAAAACAGATTATGTACTGTTTGTCAAAAAATAGAGGACGAATATCATTTTTTATTAGAATGCTTACTGTATAATGATTTGCGTAAAACGTATATAAACCGCTTCTACTGGACTAGACAAAGCATGTATAAATTAGAATTACTGTTCGAAACTCAAAATCAAAATGTAAAAAAGAAATTAAGTGTTTACATCTTCAAAGCATTTGAACTCAGAAAAATACAACATTCATAGTATCATTTGTAGAATAATCTCAAATTGTTACATGTCTGTATACACAGTTAAAACGTTTTACCTTTTACTTTTGTACACTGATCATAATGTTGTTTTTTGTGTGATTTTGTTTTGTTTTTGTAGAACTTTGGAAATCAAATAAATAGTAGAGAGCATTGTGGTATTTACAAACAAAAACGGCTATCACCTATCGTTGATTATACTGTAATATAAACTATATATGATAGTATAGATAGTAGAATATCAATACAGATTATCTTCATAGTGGCAATATAATTTGAAAGGCTGTTTCTCACCTTCTCCGTTTATTTCTTCTCCGCTTATTTTCTGTCATAAATTGTGTATATAGCATATATTCATATTACTAAAAATGCTGTTTGTTATCTTGCTATGTCAATTGCTTGTATGAATGTAAACTATGTCTCACGGGCCTCTGGCCTATTGATTGATGAATAAAGTCTTCTTCTTCTTGAACAGTATTACGGGTATACTTCTTAGCTACAATTCACAAAATTCAACCACAGACCGTCTCGGAAATCTTAGGACTCTGAACCCTTAACCAAGGAACAACCGCTCATTGTAACCTCATCGCACTCTTGATATCCGCCATCGGACATTCACATCTATGCCTTTTGTTACATTCAAATTTCCCAACAATTGACATGGTTCCGACATAGACGGAAAAAAATTGGATTGGAAGACTTCCGATAACAAACGAAAATGATCCGGAAATATAATTAGCTTAAATAAAACAATTACGAATGAAAATGTAAACATTCGCTATGTTCAGAGTATCTTTTTTTTAAAAACAATAACCGGTATAACACGGTGGAAAAAAATATCACGTGGTAATATGTATCACGTAGTAGTTATACACGTGTAATGAAAATGCAGTTGGACGTTTAACGTAAGTTGACTGAACTATAATAGTTGCCGGATTATTTCTCTTGTTTTGAGAGATGCCATAAAAAGGCGCACATATTAAATTTGAGTTGGCAGCAGGACATTGTTCTCATGTGAACATCTGGAAAGGCGTTGAATGGAATAGCTGGCCGTAGGGCGGTGCTGGGACTCTGGTCGAAGTCTTTGGTAAAAGAGGGTCTTTCGGGATTCCAGTGTATACTCAGAGTTGTTGAGCCCCCTGTAACCAATGCGGCATACCTGGTCGTAGACTATACTAAAGCAGTTACAGCTGAGGTGTGATAATTTAAAGGGCACCATAAAGTTTTAAGATTGTATAGCAAATAGTTCAAGAATGACATCCGGAAAATATGTTTTCAGAGTGACCTTGACATTTGACCTACTACATAAACGCAATAGGATAGTTGTTGCAAAATGGATACTGCATGTATTTGTATGTTTCAAGATTGTAGGTATAATAGTAAATAAATTACAGCGCAAGAGACGTTTTTGGTTTGCTTGGGTTAGTGTGACCGTAACCTTTGACCTACTGACCCTAAAATTAATAGGAGTCAATATTTTAACACGTGTATTATTTCTGTGAAGTTTCAAGATATTCTTATACTTACAAGTTACAGATAGGAGAATGTTTCTCAGGATTAGATCATTTTCAGTTCCAAGTGTCTTTGGTGACCTACTGAACCCAAAATCAATAGCCTTCCTCCATTGTCCTACGGACAATACATACATATGACGTTTAATACGGGTGAGGGTATACTTTTATAGTTATCATGTGGAATGCTTATGTGCATATTAGGTCATGTTGACCTTGACCTGTTGACTTTCTATCCCCAAAAGCAATAGGGTTCCTTCCCTTACCAAAGGCAATTTGCCTATAAAGTTTCATGAGCGTAGGTTTTATACTCCTGGAGTTATCACTTGGAATAGGTGTACCCCTATAAGGTTATTGTGACCTTGACTTTGACATAGTGAGCCCAAAATCAACAGAGTTTCTCCTCGGACCAAGAGCAATGTATCTGTAAAGTTTTAAGATGAGTGTCGTGTTTTTGAAGTTATCACGTGGAATAAATATAGCCACATGAGGTCATAGCGACATTCACCTGTAACCTACTGACCCCACTTCTCACCAAGGGCTATATACCAAAGAAGTTTCATGAGTGATATGGTTTCAGCTATCGCTTGGAATGCATATTTCCATACATGGTGACCTTGACCTTAGCCTGCCTATACCCCAAAACAAGGGTTCATACTCTCACCTATGGAAATGTACCTGATGTTTCATGATGATGGGTGTTATGCTTTTGAATGGTGCATACTGCATATTTCCATAAAGGCATGGCGACCTTGCCCTTCGACCATCTGCCAAAAACAATGAGGTCCCTCCTTTCTTCAAGCGCAATGTACCTGTTTGGGTGTTATAGTTTCAAAATTATCGTTTGGAATGAGTAATTCTGTCAGTGTATTTGCAGTCATCATAACTTCTACAAGGAACCTATTTTTATTAACTCCCAGTTTCTTTCTGCAAGTCTGAAATAGTTTTGATTAATTGGGGGAAAAATGAAAAACAAAAGTAGAGTTTTATCATATAAAAAGATTTATTCCATAACATATTTTTTGTATAATTCTTCCAAAATTCCAAAAAAAAACTATTTTTATGTTACGCCTACACAGAATCATTTTGACAACTACTTAGACTGGATGGGTGCCTTTTGGTGCACGTATCGCCTATTCTAGAAAGTATTTAAAGCTACAGTATATTTATTTTCAACCTCAACGAAGACATTTGTGTCAATTATTAGTGTATGATATTACCATCAAACTTGCATGAAATCGCAAGAGGTGTTAATGGAAACCAGTGATTAATAAAAACTTACGCTTTGGGCTTTGGTATGTGAATTTTTTAACTCTTGTGTTAACATAAACAATACCTGTGCTATAAATAAACCATTTGGATCGGAATGCTACCTGTTGTATGCTTGAGCGTTGGCGCAGTTTATAGGGGATACAGCGTAAATGTAACGGAGGTATTAAAAAGAATTATCTGGCATAGTTTGTAAAGTTTAATTCTATTGATTTTTATAAAAAACACGTATTATTCAATTGATTTTATAGCATAATTCACTAAGTTGTAACGTTTCCGAATACTTCGTCAACTGTTTCATTTTATGTTTTAATAAGCATATGTATTGCTATGCAATTCAATGTCCCCTACCGGTCAATGTGCGATAAATGTTTTTTTGGAGGATAATTGATTGTCTCCTTGGATAAACATGTAAATCCATACTGTAACGTAACAGCAATGCAATGCGTTACTGCATTAGGTAGCGTGCTACCTAATGCCCAATTAACTGTCTGAAAAATATGAGACTGAACATGACTGTTTAAGAATTACTGCATAGGATAAAAGTTGAATGTTCGCAAGAATGAATATGTGTAGTTCAAGAAAAGGGGCAAATGAAGGATTGCATTTGAATCGCGATAACTATGCTGAAAAAAAAGGAAATCTGTGAAAGTATATGAACTACTTTTTCAGCATAGTAATATTGGTAAGAAGACATTTGAAAAAGACATGATGATTAACTGACATCATAAAGCCCTAAGTCAGAAGACATGCAAATGTCAAAAAAGAGGCCAAAGAGGGCCTGTATCGCTCTACTGGTTGTACAAATTTGACCTTAGGGTGACCATTTGAACAAACTTGGAAGAGGACCATAAGCTTAAGGTAAATATAAGCTAACTACCCATAACGTTTTATTCCAATATCTCATTCCTAACTGTAAGTAACTGAGCGGAAAAAGTTTTTTTCTATTTTTAGTAACAGTGACATTGACACCAGTGACCCCAAATGCAACCCCTTTTCATATAAGTTACCTATCCATAAAGTTTCATTCCAATATCTCATTTCTAACTGAAGTTATTGAGCGGAAACAAAATGTGACGGAGCTAAACAAAACGACGTTTAAAAATGTATTTTTACACTTGTGTTCTTTTTTTTTTTACATTTGTTACTTTTTTCTTTTTTTTTACATTTCTGAACTTTTTTTGTCACAAATTTTTTTTTTACATAAATCACCAAACGTGTTACATTTGTCGTACGTTTTTACATATGTGACTTTTTTTTTTTTACATTTGTAACCATTTTTACCTTTGTGACATTGTTTACGTTTGAGGTTCCTACAGGAACAAATAAAGGAGAAAGACATAGTTCTGACAGCAATAGTGTGCGATAGAAAGTTCAATAACCGCCACTGTTTAATGATTATTGAAATGAACCATTTTTAACTCTACTGACTGTGGAGCTTATGAGATGGCGAATTATCCGTCTTCCGTCGTCCTCACGTCTATCCATTAAATTTTGCCTTAGGAACATCATAGTTGCCTTTTGATATTAGTCATACTATGTCAGTGTCTTTATATCAATGAAAGCTTGGTCAAGTTTGTAAACCAACCAGATCAGATTAGAAACACCAGTCATTGTCCTCGTTTTACTGAAAAAATGCCATAGTCTGCCTTGTGAACACTCTAGCACATTCATGTCGTATTTGATATTTATCAGTCTTGGCCAGATTTTTAATATTTATAAAAGCTAGAACAATTTTGACAAACAGAAATATCGATATTATAACACCAGAGATATGACATTGAATTTTTGAAAAATGCCATATTCTGCCTTGTGAACACTCTAGCACATTCATTTCGTATTTGATCTTTATCAATCTTGGCCAGATTGTTAATATCAATACAACTTGGATACGCTTGAAATCCAGCTAGATAGCGCTGATACTACTCGAGTTATGGCCTTTGTTTGAACAAAAAAAGCCATATTCTGCGTTTTAAACAATCTAGCAATTTTATTTTGTATTTGATATTTACAAAACTTAGATGAATTAAATTAATTGTTATTATTAATAAAATCTTGAACACGTTTGAAAACCAGCTAGATCGGGTTAGACCAGCTAGACGAGAGTTGTGGCAATTGATTTATAGAAAAAGGCCATATTTTGCATTGAGAGCACTCTAGAAACTTGGCCAGAATGTTAATAGGATTGAAAGCATGGACAAGTTTGAAAACAGATTTATTAGATTAGTAACACCAGAGTTATGGCTCTTGATTTATTGAAACATGCTGTCTTTACCACTCTAGCTCCTTCGTTTTTTATCTGATCTTAACCTGCCTTTGTCATGAAAAGCTCAGAAAAGTTAAAAAATCTAGACATATTGAAGAATAATTGCCCTTGAATTATTTAAAATACAATAATTTGCTTCGTTAGCACCTTAGAACTTAATTATGTCTCATTAATTATGTCCTTAACTTCTGAATGGATTTTGATAAGTAGGGCCTGTACACAGATGTGGTAAGCATGATGAGAAGATGTAAAGTGCACAAGAATGAGGTCCGTAACTCAAAGGTTAATGGCAAGGTCATGTGAGTCAAAATTGTGTCTCAGCCATAACTCCTAATCTACTGAAGGGATTTTAATAAAACTACAGAGACGTTTAACATGCTGAGAAGGTGTGTCACGTGCACAAATCGGGTCGTTACCACAAAGATCAAAGTCAAGTCAAAGGTCAAATAAGTCCAAATTGTTCCACAGCTATAACTTTAAAACCGCTAAGGAGAATTTCATGAACTTTTCACACAATTAACGCATGACGCCTGTACTTAGATATCTCCGCCATAATGTCGATGTTGCAATATATTGACAATAGGTTTGATTATAATGCAGTTACACCTGCTTTTTTTTGTCGGAGGTATCGTATTGGTTTGATTGGTTGAAATAGATAAATGATTGACAACTAGCGTCATGTTAATTGTTAATTATAATGAGAAAGTTTGACGTGTGCAAGAATCAAGTCCATTTCTCAATGGTCAAGGACACATTTGGAGGTCAAATGAGTCAAAATCGTATTTCACCAAAAACACAAAAACTACAGAAGGAGTCATAATAAAATTACATAGAAATGTTCAGCCTGATGAAACAGTGTTTCGAGCAAAAGAACCAGGTCGGTACCTCAAAGATCAATGTCCCACATGGAGGTCAAATGTCAAATGAGTCAAATCGTGTCTCAGCCATAACTTTGAAGGGAATTTGATGAAATCGCCTGATACACGAGTCATGTTACCAAGTAGAGCGTCCACAGCCCCATTAGACCTCCTGTATAACCATCGTAATGTTTCATGCTGTTTTCGTGTGCTCATGACGTGTGTATGACGTGCATACGACTTTTTATAACATATTCATGATGATGTGGTTATGACGCAAATAATTATCACTTGCAAGCAAGATACTCGCACCATTGATGAAACCCATTCATGATATCAAAAGAAGGCACATAAGTGAACTATTAATAAGTGCATGCCTTATAGAGAAATAAGAAAACTATTAATAACCGCATTTCTTTAAGTCCATTAAGGCAATTGATATGATAATCGGATTTATGTTTTATTTTTCTGTCTTCTTTAAGCAAAATGTGCTTTATATACATTCAGTCAGATTAAGAGAAACCACTGCAACTTCTGAATAGAACGATATTTGTCTAAATAGCACTATGATTGCGTATGCTGTTGTACACATATAGCATAAGCCGTATACTAGTTCACAGTCAACCCATAAATAGCTACCACGAGATCATATTACTAACCTAACTTGCACTCAAAAGCTAGGGGTAATACATGAGAGAGAGAGAGAGAGAGAGAGAGAGGCAACACAATATATAAGCTACATGATGTATTCAGTGACTTTATAGAAGCCAGAGCAACAAGAGAACAACCCATTAAGGGTACGACAAGACAATATTTAAGACAAACATCAAACGCCCACCGTCCTTTGAGGATTTGGGTAGACGTCATCATAGGGTCAACAATATGTCCGGTCATCGAACAAGCAAAGAGAAAGCATAGTGGCAAACTGTAAATAGATCAACCACTAAACATGCAGTGCGTTGCAAAACGATAGGATCATAACCTCGTTTATGTTTGTGGTGTCGCATACTTTGCTTTTGTTTATCCACGTAATTGCTGTTTGTTTTGAATCCGTGGTTATGGATGACTGTGTTGTTTTATTGCTACATTTTCTGTACGAATGTTGCATCTACCGTAGTCCCGTCACGTGACGTAGAGTTATCGTTCGTGCCTTTCTCCACACAACGTCACGATCCAGCCCATAGGAAAAACCCGGGATTTTTGCACAACAGCCGTTGTGCAAAGATTTAAAGTGCCTTATCGTTAACAACTGACCAAAATACGAGGAGATCCCACTGTAACAATTCTTTCACTTCAAGAACATATGCTGTCTTACGCTGTGAAAATATGTTTTAATTCATAAATGTGCTGTCTACTGAGGTATGTACATATTTTTTTACCATTGAATGTTTTCTGTCAATGAAACTTCGCGTGATTTGACGAGATATGAAAAATATTTAAACGGTGTGGCAGTACATGTACTACCTTCTACTAAAAAGGACATATTTGAACTTTTATTGTCATTTATCGAGTCTAGATGAAGTGTGGTGGAAATGATTTGAGTTGCCGACGGGATTCGGAAAGCGAATGTTTTGTTTTACCGCCAATTTCTACGAGCGCAAGAGGTATTAGTCATTTCTGAAATTTGAAAACAACATGATCAGTGAACATGTAATCATGTATGACACTGCATTTAATTTTAATGTTTTTACTATGTACTGCATTTAATGTTTTATATATAATTTAATGTGTGTCCTTTGGCGATTGTATCCGTACTCCACCTTAGCCTACGCCCAACCCCCAGGATTTTTTCTTTTCAAAATACCACCCCATGAAAACCGTATCTTTTACCACCCACGCCGGAAATTTTGCAGTATACTCCCCCAGCCATTTTGCAGTATACTCCCCCGCCGCACTCTTAATAAGTTTTTCTTCTCAAATCCAACCCCACACCCTGGAAATCCTTTCCTTAACCTCCCCCCACCCCCCTAGAAAAGTCTTAAGAAAAAACTTCCTTGACCACACCCCCTAAAAAAAAAAAAAAATACCCCTCTGGATTTTATTGTCGAAAAACACTGAGCAAAAACATAACTCCCCACTGGAAAATCCACAAAATATCCTCCGTAGAATTTTTTTCTCACAAATAAGGGATAAGTTTCTTATGATAATGTTGCTTTAATATTATAGTGGTGTCTCCTGCATTCACACACCAGGGTGCGGGAGCAGGTGTATTACAATCCCCCCCAGCACCTACCAATCCCTATCCCCTCTGGAAACTGGATTATTTATTTTAAAGTTTGGAATTACTTGATTCAACTCCCCAGACACTTACAGGGTCTGGAAATATTATTATTTTGGAAATATTTATATCAAAAGTCACTTACCCCAAAATTAAGCTATGTCAATATGCCTTTTTGTTTGAGACCGCGTGCTAAGTTGAATACTACAGTATGACTTTTTTAATTTTTTAGATGATTTCATTGGAAAATGAATGCCTTAAATAAGGAATGATTTGAATTGAATGTTGTTTAATGGCTCATCAACACAGTACAGGTTATTTAGAGCCGCCCCAGAGAGAGGGGAAGGATACATAGGAATCCGGGAACCTGCCCTACTCTTATTATCGAATAGATTCCTATGGTTCTTTAACGTGCTCGGAGGATAGACCGATACACGGGACCGCCCGGTTTACGTCCCCATCCGATAGACTCGGGACCTCAGATACACGGGACAGCCCGGTTTACGTCCCCATCCGATGGATTCGGGACCTCCGGTTACAAATCCACCGTGCCACCGACTGCGCCACGCCAGCGCTCTCCCTTAAATTAGGAAGCATCAGAGATGTAGGTTGTTACCATTATGATGCACATATCAGTGTTTTCCTCCACCGGTGGGAGGGGGGTTGTCGATGGAGATACCCTGAGGATAAGACATCACTGAAGAACATAGGGTAGGGAATTAGATGAACCGGGTGCCAACAAGTTATATTAAATATTGGTAGACCCTATGGAATAAGACGTACATGATGCTCCTAGTGCAGTAATTACAAAAGGGCAGATAAAAAAAATCCATTAGGTCAAACAAAACGTTTTTCTAGTTTTACTTTTGTTATATACTACACCAGATAAAAAATGTAAGATGCATTAGTTCTTGAATCTTCACATAGATAAATCATCAAGCTCATTTTTCTGTGTTGGAAATTATTAGCACGGTTTATGCCTCAATCCAACTGGCATGTATTTTTTTCATCTGTTATTTATCTTTTTGAGATGCCAATTCTTCGAATAATTATCGAAATTAGCCAAGGTCGAAGCAATAACACGCCATTCCGTAATTGATCTCGCATTTTTTTTTTTATATAACAAATATGGTTTTTTGAAATAAAAACAGATGCACACCTATTCATTACGACATGCGCCGATAGTCTCTTTGATCATCAAACAACGTCGTCACATTGCCAAAATTAGGGCTTTCCACCTTCCAGTGGAAAGACCTATTGTTGTTGTTCGGCAACATTTTAACTTTATTTTTCTCACCGCCACTTTTCATAGTAGGACTGGTCGCACGGCCTCTAAAGTTTACACAGTGATAGAGCTCATTCTGGAATAGTGCCGCGAAGCTTTTGGGGTCATGACGTCATCCAAGATGGCCGCCAGTGAGTGCAGTGACGTCATGATGAAAATCTTGTTATCGCTAGATCTCAGACATTTATGGTCGGATTTGAATGAAACTTCACAGATTGTAAAGGTCATGGTCTAGTTGTGCAAGAAGGTCATGTGGGGTCATAACGTGATGGCGTCAGAGCCAGACGCTTAAAAACTGGAAAAAATCTTCAAAAATACAATTATTGCATGACCATTTTGAAACTTTACCACAATCATGTTTTCATCATCTTCTATCGATCGTGTGAAAAAAGTGTTGATGACCATCAAATATGGCGGCCATACTGGTTTAATTTTAAACAGGCTAAAATAGAAACTTCTAAGTATATTTCGAAAACCGAACCAGCTAGCGCC
The DNA here is from genome assembly GCA_037043455.1 of Cyrtodaria siliqua. NCBI lineage: Eukaryota > Metazoa > Mollusca > Bivalvia > Adapedonta > Hiatellidae > Cyrtodaria > Cyrtodaria siliqua. The sequence continues at coordinate 75,060 of JAWPHD010009439.1, read as the reverse complement.
AACAATGCTCTCATATATGTGCCACTATGTGACCTTGACCAAGTCTGGGAAAATCAGGTCACCAGGTCAAAGGTCAAGGTCATGGGTAATCGATAGGTGTAAACACCAATAACCACCTATATCTCAGTAACGGTTGAAATTTTTATCAAGAACATATGTACCATTTGTAAGGCCTTTCAATTTACTTTTCAAAAATAAAGTCCACTCAAAACGCTACGTTTGTAAATGTTGCCATAGGAACCAAAATACGATGACGTCGCATTCGTCACCATTTGGAGTTTCAATAGTGAACGCTTGGCCAATCCCGTGTGTATCACGACGCTTCGATATGTTCAAAATATTGAAGTTTTGTTAACCGGAAGGCAACGGCACAGAAAATAGTGCACTGTTGCTAAGCTGTTTGTTCATATTATATAAACAATATGACCGTCGTCCACACTTGTCGTTGATAATTTGCGTTGCATGTTTGTTATTTACAATACAGATGAATGTTTTATCACTGCTTTCATGTATATATACTATAGATGGAGCAAATAGCTAAACGACATTACACAATTTGGATGATAACTTCGATTTTGAATGCAAATTTGTTTTGGCGGGAATCTAAGGCGCGATGACGTAACCAATATGGAAACCTTCGATTTACATTCGAATATTGCTGCGAAGCAGTGTACCAGATGTAGAGAATGGGGGTTATTTTAGCCCCGTGTACTTGCCGGGGGCCCCGTTTGGTCACGGGGCAAAGAATAGGGCCACTACAGATCCCTTTGGAGGGGTAGGCAGGGGTAGAATCCCCTCAAATTCATGTTCATCTTATCATTTTTTGGTCATTTTCATTTAAGGTCTTCATCATGATCCCTGCATTGTTTCAGGTGCCATCTCGCTCGCATCAAAGAGCAGTGGCAGAAAAACAATAACGTGGCTCCAGCGTAAATGGAGTTTCTACGATAGAATTTGCAGCAACTCTGCAGTTCAGGGTGAGAAGGTTCTAGGCCTATTTTCCATATTTTATCTCGATTTACATGGAAGATGAGCCTGGTATGTTCATGCCAGCTAGGCACCATATAACCTTTTCATGTGTTGGTGCACCTTAAAACCCCAATTCAATTCAATTGTTTATTGCATTTCATAGGGTTGCATTAAAGCTGTATTGGCATTTAATAAATAACACACATCCAAATAAACAATTTAGTCTACTTTATTTTCAAGAACTATACCAGACAGACCTAGACCACGATTATTTTTACATAGGTCAGTTAATATATACCTACACGAAAATATCCAATCCTAATGTGGTATTAGGTCCAGTGCAACACAAAAATGGGCCATAGATGATGGCGTGACTTGCTTTTTTTCTAAAATATTTTCCAAACTGAAAGTAACCGCCTTCTTTTTTAATTCTGAGGTACACTTCAAACTGTGCTTCACAAAAAGTAGTGCAGCATATCCATCTTACCTTCAATTTTGATGTGGTTTTCACTTGAAGCAAGATAAATGTTTCAGGAATAAAGGGAAACAACATTCAATACATACCAGCCCTATGCTTCACAGTAACTTACTCAATAGTTTACCTAGGACTACTTTTGAGTTCCACCCATTCTTACGGCTATATATCTTCTCCATTTATGATCGGATTTGAACAAAACTTTCACAGATTGTAGAGTTCTGAGTCTGGTTAAGCAAGAACGTCTTACACTATCCTGACGTCATCACGTCATGACGTCACAATATTCAGAAATTCGATTTTTCAACTGATTGCATGCTCGAAGTTGTTTTCGTTATAAATCACATCTTAGACAACTTTGACAGTTGTGACGTCATGACGTCATTAAGACAGGAAAGCCCGTTTGATCAGGTTCTGATCAAAATCTAGTTGTTTAATCGTCCTACTTGTTAACAAATTCGTTTGAATCACCATTGGTTCACGTTACCACGTGGTAGTGAATGGGAGTGGCTTCATTGGCGGATAATTGATTTTTTTTTTTAACGGCTCATCAACACGATATAGACGATTTAGATTATTTAGAGTGTGAGGGCTGGCATGGCTCAGTCGGTAGCGCGGCGGATTTGTAACCGGAGGCCCCGGGTTCAGTCCTCCGTGGTGCCTGACTGAGTTCTGTCGGTGTGTTCTTGGGCAAGACACTTTCCCTTAGCCTCGTCCGTCGGATGGGGACGTAAACCGGGCAGTCCCGTGTATTGGTCTATCTTCCGAGCACGTTAAAGAACCATAGGAATCTATTCGATAATAAGAGTAACACTGCTGCATCCGCAAAGCAAAAGTGAACCGGAAGTTTACCGACCTAACAATCTCGTTTTGATTTTTTCATGTGATTTTCGAATAATTTGATATTTTCTCATTATACCCAAGTTTTTGAAAAACACACGGTATATTAAAATCGCCTCCGTCTGTCTGTCAGCCTGTATGTCCGTTACCGCATCTCCTCCTAAACCGCTGAATGAAATTCAACCAAATTTAGGGTATGACATCACCATATGATGCAAGAGCACTATTATTTTTGGCTCCGAGCCCAGGGGCCCTCGGGTGGGGGAGGATCAAAATGTGAAATAAACAAAAAAATCAATTACACTGTCATTTTTCCATATTCTTGCACATAACTTGGTGTATGTAAACATCTATAAAACATAAGCAACAAATTAAATGATTTTATTATTTTTATTATATCAAACTCGGACCGTCTGCCTTTAATCCCAAAGGGGGTGGGTGCTCATTTTTTTTTTTTATAATTATGTCACAAATGAAACATGATGATGGGATTACACTGTATACATTTTTTTCCTCTATGTTATAGTTGGGCCTGGAGGAAGGGGCATCAACTACACTAATAATGCAATTACGGTGTCATTTTTTCATACTTTGCACATTAATTGGTATAATAGTCATCTAATAAAGTGATACACCATACAAAGCCTGTCAAATGATTTATTATTTAAAACTCAGACTTATTCCCTGGGGTTCGGGTGGGTGGAGGGGGTGGCTGGAGGGTAACGGGTTGAATTTATTTAAAAATTATTTCTCAAATGAACAATTTGATGAAGGGATTACATTGTATATACTGAGGGGCTGTGTGTGGGGGAGAGGTAGGCGGGGGGTGGTGGTGGGGGGTGGATGGGAGTGTGAATAAAACATGGTCAAATTTGTTCTAGTTTTATATGTTTTAATCGCGAATAAATGGATCTGAACAAATTTACTCGAGATTTTAAATGAAATATAAATCAATATATTTTTATTACGAACCGAAATGGTGAAAATGGATTTATCACGAATTTGATGCGACAATTTGTTTCATTTGTCTTTTTTCATGCGAATTTTGAGATTTAAATGCGAGAATATTGCGGAATCGCAACCTAAAGTGATCCCTGTTATATGCCATTTTAAGCCACACAAGGATTTGTCAAAAAGTTTAAAAAATGTCGGACACTTAAAGTATATATAAAGAAATAATTTGCATGTTTTATTTTTTTGTTTATCGAAAAATAAAACTTTATTTGACAAACAAATAAGGTTAATCAAAAAGATATGCTATCCGCATGAATTTTCACATAATAATTTGTTTTCCGACCAAAACAATTATGAATAAAATCATTGAAATCAAATGGAATTTTATTTTTATATTTTTTCCCTCCTACGACGATATTCATGGATCCTGGCCGTTCGTAAAACATACATGTAGAATAAAAAAACAAAGGCGTTAGGCCATATCAAATTATTTCCCACTTTATCATCCCCACCCGCCCTGAATATTTTATGCCGCCCCGACAATTTTTATTTTGAAAAAAAAAAATAATGTCCAAATTCACTCACTCACAGTGGTGTATTTATCTGAATGTGAAAAACCAAGATTCCTGTATTGTAAATATGTGGTGAAAGGAAAGAAAAGAACTGATTTGCTTCAAATCTTAGCTGACCTACAATATTATACATGTGGTTCTGTCCTTCAAGATGTTGAAACAGAGGACAATCATAATTTACATTCGGTATTTGTTAGAAAAAATGTAACTTGTGACATGTCAGTGGAACTATCATATTTTTCTGCTGGCTTCGCATCGTATGTTATTACTGTTGTTCGTCAGATGACCTTGTAGAACCAGATGATAAATATCCCGTAATTTTGTGAGTTGTGCCTATCTGGCAAACAGTAATTCGTAAATAAAAGGGGAACTTTTTCAAACAAGAAGAAGTAAGTTATATTGAGAACTTCAACTTTTAAAACTCACATACATGGTAGTTTATATCATTATAAATACAAATGTTTGCTATAGCAGTGACAGTTGGTAATAAAGAGTGTGTTCAAAACATAATACTTCTGGTTATTAATATTTTTGTGATGTTTGATGTCATCTCAGGAAAATAAAAAATAAAAAATAAAATTGCACCCCCGCCCCAATTTTTAGCTCTACTCTCCTCAGAAACCGCTTTGCTAATTTTGACCAAACTTCACATGGATGATCCTTAGATAAATGCTTTTTAGATTTGTTAAAATTAGGTCAGCGCTACATCCAAGATGGCTGCCATTACCATATATGGTCAAAACCTTAAAAAATCTTCTTCTCCAGAACCGCTGAACAGATTTCAACAGTTTTTCTTTTAAAATGATCGCCAACGCCTATACTAACAAGTTTGTTCAAATAAAATCCCCGGGGTCAAAAATGGCCGTGCCCCGGGGGTCCAAAGTTTGTATTTTGAGGTTTTGCATGTTTTTCATATAGACATATAGGAAAAAACTTTAAAAAATCTTCTTCTCTGAAACCACAAGGCACAGAGCTCTCATGTATTACATGTAGCATCAGCTTATGGTCCTCTACTCAGTTTGTTCAAATGGTGACCCTGGGGTCAAATTTGTCCCTGCCCCGGGGGTCACAGTTTTACATAGACTTATATAGGACTTTTTTTTAAAAAATCTTCTTCTCGGAAACTACAACAGCCAGAGGTTTGATATTTTGCATTAACTATAAGCTTATGGTCCTTTACCAAGTTTGTTCAAATGGTGACCCTCGGGTCACATTTGGCCCCGCCCCAAGGGTCACATGTTTTACATAGACATGTATAGGGAAAAACTTAAAAAATCTTCTTCTCTGAAACTGCAAGAGCCAGAGTTTTAATATTTTGCATTTGCTATAAGCTTGTGGTCCTCTACCAAGTTTGTTTAAATGATGACCCAGGGGTCACATTTGGCCCCACCCCGGGGTCACAGTTTTACATAGGCTTGTATAGGGAAAAACTGAAAAAAATCTTCTTCTCAGGAACCACATGGCACAGAGCTCTCATGTATTACATGTAGCATCAGCTTATGGTCCTTTACTAAGTTTGTTCAAATGGTGACCCTGGGGTCACATTTGGCCCCGCCCCAATGGTCACATGTTTTACATAGACATGTATAGGGAAAAACTTAAAAAATCTTCTTCTCTGAAACTGCAAGAGCAAGAGCTTTAATATTTTGCTGTTGCTATAAGCTTATGGTCCTTTACCAAGTTTGTTCAAATGGTGGCCCTGGGGTCACATTTGGCCCCGGCCCAAGGGTCACATGTTTTACATAGACATGTATAGGGAAAAACTTAAAAAATCTTCTTCTCTGAAACTGCAAGAGCCAGAGGTTTAATATTTTGCTTTTGCTATAAGCTTATGGTCCTTTACCAAGTTTGTTCAAATGGTGATCCTGGGGTCACATTTGACCCCTCCCCAAGGGTCACATGTTTTACATAAACATGTATAGGGAAAAACTGAAAAAATCTTCTCTGAAACTGCAAGGTTTAATATTTTGCATTTGCTATAAGCTTATGGTCTTCTACCAAGTTTGTTCCAATGGTGACCCATTGGTCACATTTGGCCCCACCCTGGGGGTTTGGTCACATTTGGGCCCCACCCTGGGGGTCATAGTTTTACTTAGGCTTGTATAGGCAAAAACTGAAAAAATCTTCTTCTCTGGAACCACATGGCACAGAGCTCTCATGTATTACATGTAGCATCAGCTTATGTCCTCTACCAAGTTTGTTCAAATGGTGACCCTGGTGTCAAATTTGGACGCGCCCCGGGGGTAACAGTTTTTAAAAAAAAAAAAATCTTTTTAATTTGATTTTGTTTTTGTTTTTAGCTCTACTGGCCAAGGGCGTCCAAAGTTTGTATATTGAGGTTTTGCATGTTTTTCATATAGACATATAGGAAAAAAGTTTAAAAAATCTTCTTCTCTGAAACCACAAGGCACAGAGCTCTCATGTATTACATGTAGCATCAGCTTATGGTCCTCTACTAAGTTTGTTCAAATGGTGACCCTGGGGTCAAATTTGTCCCCGCCCCGCGGGTCACAGTTTTACATAGACTTATATAGGATTTTTTTTTAAAAATCTTCTTCTCGGAAACTACAACAGCCAGAGGTTTGATATTTTACAATTATTATAAGCTTATGGTCCTTTACCAAGTTTGTTCAAATGGTGACCCTGGGGTCACATTTGGTCCCGCCCCAAGGGTCACATGTTTTACATAGACATGTAAAGGGAAAAACTTAAAAAATCTTCTTCTCTGAAACTGCAAGAGCCAGAGGTTTAATATTTTGCTGTTGCTATAAGCTTATGGTCCTTTCTTTACCAATTTTGTTCAAATGCTGACCCTGGGGTCACATCTGGCCCCGCCCCGGGGGTCACAGTTTTACATCAATGCTTGTTTTAAATTTTTTAATCTCTTTATTTTTTATTTTCTTTTTTTGTTATTATTATTTTTTGTTTGATTTTTTTTGAATTGTTTGATTTATTATTTTTTTTTTAATTTTTTTTTTTTTTTAATTTTTTTTTTGAATTTTTATTATCTCTACTGGCCAACTTGGAAAACCAGCCAGATCGGACCAGTAATGATCGAGTTACTGCTCTTGATATAGTTAAAAATGCTATATTTTGCCTCTTTAAGACGATAGTCACTCGCTTCATTGATGTCATAAGAGCCATATTAGCCAGTAGAGCGTCCACAGGCCCTTTTGGGCCTCTTGTTTCCCCAAAATTTGGATGATAAAAACTGGGAATTAATTTGATATGGCCTTAACTTGATTTTTTAGCTCAACTATTCGAAGAATAAGAGAGCTAATGTAATCACCCCGGGGTCGGCGTCCCACATCAAGGTTTGCGTGTAAGCTGTGTTTACAAGTCTATATCTCTTACATTTCTTATCCTAGCACAACCAAATTTGTTCATAGGCTTCCTTATAGCATTATCTTAAGGGCTTCATATGCAGTTTTGGTTCCTGTAACCCATGGGCTGCCATGGAACCTAAATTATGATAGCCCATAAAATGTGTCCCATTTCACATCAAATTTTGCGTGTAAGCTGTGTTTACAAGTCTATATCTCTTACAATTCTTACCCTGGCACAACCAAATTTGGCCATTAGCTTCCTTATAGCATTATTGTAAGGGCTGCTTAAGTAATTTTGGTTCCTGTTACTCCTGGGCTGCCATGGAACCCAAATTCTGATAGCCCTTAAAATATGTCTGTTTCACATCAAATTTTGCATGTTAGCTGTGTTTACAGGTCTATATCTCTTACAATTCTTGTCCTAGCTGAACTAAATTTTGGAATTGGTTTCCTTATAGTATGTTGTAAAGGGTTGGATAAGTAATTTTGTTTTCTGCAAATTCTGGGCTCCCATGGAACCCAAATTGTGATGGCCCATAAAATGTGCAATAAAGGCAGATCTACGTTTGCATGTAAGCATGTATATATCTATAATTTTGGTTTGGGATTTGTTATAGCATTATGCATCTTATTACTTCACCCATAATATTGGGGCATGGGCTCCCTCCTCCACACATTTTTTTTTTTTTTTTTTTTTACATATTTCTGTGTTGTTTTAGTCAATTCTTACACATATATGTTGCCCCCACCTCCCCAACCCCCACGCCTCTCACCCCACCCCCAGTTCAAACTTTTTCTTTTTTTTACATATTTTGTTGTTGTTTTAGTCAATTTGAGATTAGATCATGGCGGGGATTTCTTTATTAACACTGTTCTGTTTTAATGGGATGACAGTAGGGTAAGTGTGAGGTTTGGTGCACCCTAGAACCGGTTTAAACCTCCAGTGGCCTACTTTGTCACTGACCGTTCCAAGGCGGTAGCCCTATTTTCAACCCTTTTGTGTTTGTGATGTCGTTTACTTTTATTATTACTTTTGCCTTCTTGTTTGTCTGTTTCCATTTTGTTTCTGTGTTTTGTGGTTGACTGTCCTCCTTGAATGCTACTTTCCCTGTCCGCTCTTTTTATATTTCGCACACATATATGTTGCTCCGCCCCTCCCCCCACTTCAATTTATTTTTATTTTTTACATATTTCTTTGTTGTTTTAGTCAATTCCCCCCCCCCCCCCCCACACACACACACGCGCACTTACACCCGAAACTCTTCCCCCCCCCCCCCCCACACACACACACACGCGCACTTACACCCGAAACTCTTTTTTTTCTTTTTTCTTTTTTTTTACATATATTTCTGTGTTATTTTGGTCAATTCTTACACATATATGTTGCCCTCCCCACCCTACGCCTCTACCACACACCCACTAAAACTCTATTTTTTTAAATTTTTTACATATTTTTGTGTTGTTTTGGTGAATCCTTACAAATCTTCTTACACATATATGTTGCCCTCACCACCCCCACTCCCCCCACCAACCACCCCCGCCTCTCTCCCACCCCCATCCCGCACCCCACTCAAAACTCAGAATTTTTTTTTTTTTTTTTTTTTTTTACATATTTCTGTGTAGTTCTGATCAATTCCTACACATAGTTATGTTGTGCTTCCAACCCCACTCCACATTGTTGTAGCCTTGTTTTCTGATGGTATATACTAGCTATAAATTTATTATTCTCTGAAAAATCGAATAGTCGAGCTGCGCTGTTCTCCGACAGCTCGTTATTATTAGTAATATTTTTTTTTTTTTGCATAAAATGTTTAGGGTCGGCCCTTAAAAATGAGGTCGGTCAGGAAACCGGAACCACACATATATATTTATTTGGCCTAAGTGATATTGCTATGGGACTTTTTCTAAAATGATCAGCATGACATGATGTTGGTCATTGTTGAAAATTGTTGTGATTCGACGTTAAACATGGCTGCCAGCGGCCATCTTTGTTTACAAGAATTATATACTACCTGACGGATTTTTATGAAACTTGACAGGAATGTTGCACTTGATGTCTAGCAAAATTTCAGGTCGGCCAGAAAGTCAAGATGATAAAATGATCAGCATGACATGATGTTGATCCTTGTCGAAAATTATTTTGATTCGACGGTCAAAGATGGCCGCCAGCGGACATCTTTGATTACATAGAGTTATATAATTAAAAATGTAGCGACTACTCCTCTGAAACTACTTGACGGATTATCATGAAACTTCACAGGAATGTTGCTCTTGATGTCTAGTTGATCCTAGGTCAAAAAAAAAGAAGTCTGTTTCTGGTCTTTTCCCAAAAAGAATTAGGTAGGATTTTTTTGTTTTTTATTTTTTTGTTTAGAAGTAATGCTACTAAAATAAATTCAAATCAAGAACATCAAACATATGTTTTCTTGAACATATTACATAATATGAGTGTTCAACAACATGCCTTAAAAACCTAAAAAAAAAATATTTTTATTTTTTCATGCCCTAAAATGTTTATGGTCGGGACCTTAAAAATAGGGTCGGTCAGAAGACCAGAAACAAACTTTTTTTTTGGCCCTAGCTAAATTTCAGGTCAGCCGGAAATTCAAGATGGCCACCACGGTTAATAATAGATTTAAAAAAATAAATAATTGTAGTGACTACCTCCTGAAAACTATAAGTGATATTGATCTGGGACTTTTTCTAATATGATCAGAATGACATGATTGACAAAATCGTTTTGATTCAACGTTAAACATGGCTACCAGCAGACATCTTTGTTTACATAGAGTTTTTTTTAAAAAAAAGTTTGTAACGACTACTTCGTGAAAGTTATAAGTGATATTGGTATGGGACTTTTTCTAAAATGATCAGCATGACATAATGTTGATCTTTCTCGAAAATTATTTTGATTCAACATTAAATATGGCCGCCAGCGGACATCTTTGTTTACATAGTTATGTAGTAAAAGTGTGTAGCGACTACTACTCCTCTGAAACTACTTGCCAAATTTTCATGAAACTTCACAGGAATGTTGCTCTTGATATATAATTGATCCTAGTACAATTTCCGGTTGGCAAGAAATTCAAGATGCCGCAATGGCTAAAAAGAGATTTTTAAAAAACAAATTTGTAGCAACTACTTCTTGAAATCTATAAGTGATATTGATATGGGACTTCTTCTAAAATGATCAGCATGACATCATGTTGGTGCTTGTTGAAAATCATTTTGATTCGATGTTGGACATGGCTGCCGGCTCAGTCATCTTTGTACACTTTACAAGAGTTGTATAGTAAAAAGTTGTAGCGACTACTCCTCTGAAACTACTGGACAGATTTTCATGAAACTTCTCAGGAATGCTGATCTAGCTATCAAAACCTATCAGCAGAGCTTCAAGGTCATTGACCTCTTGTTCCTGGATTTCTGTGAAACTAGGCAGGAATGACCAGTACCAAGCCTAGTTGCACATGTTGTCGTGTTCCCCAGCAAAGACTCCATATAGCAAGTAGAGCGATACAGGCTCTCTTGGGCCTCTTGTTGTATACTTGGTTTGTGCGGTTAGGGATGCATCTCTATAGTGCAAGCAAGCATGCTTTTCTTTCGAGAAAAGAGATTCAGGTTCACGTCCTGGTGGAGATCCTAGCGCACATACTGAGCTGTACATACATTTTTTTTTATATAAATGAAATAATTGAATATCAGCAAAACTGTCCAATAATGTGTTTGGCTTGTAAACATGGGAGGACAAACATTTCTAAAATAGCAATAACTTACATGTACATATTAATAAGTCGATGAAACTGAATTATCTCACTTGTTTTATTTGAAGAAATATAGGTGTTGTTTTTCCGACAGAGGCAGCGGTGATGGCAGTGTCAACATTCAAGTTTTGCATTTAGGACACTTTCCCACAAACAGTATGCACTACTGATTAGGGGCCAGTTTCCATCTAAGCCCAGTTTTAGTCTACCTCATTTAAAAACTGTTTTTACACTGCAAATTACTTACACAATGTTATTTATTGACAGTCATTTAGCACTGAAGATTGAAACCAAAAGAAACAACCAAAATGTAAATACATGTAAGCGTTACAAAAATGAAAGGGCTTTCTCCGAAAAGTGTGCTTACTTCCTTATATGGCGTTGGGGATGCATGCGCATACTGCCGCATACCCGGTAATAAATAAATAAATAAAATAAAATTGTTACAAGGCCATATTTTTATCACACAGCGGACGCAGTTAAAATATACCGTGATAATATATTTTAACCAAAGAGAGGCAACTGTTTGATTTCCAAAGAGTTACCCATTGTTATAGCGTAAATTGACGTCGTGAAAAATATTACATTGACGTACATTGACGTTACCAGGTGCATTGTCATAACGATCGTGGTGTATGGTGGAACAATGCAAACATACCATTTTTTCAATGAAATTGTTCAACAGACTTGCAAATATGTTTTTAATTCATAAAATTTTACTGTATCATGACCTAGTTGAATCTATCATTCGATAAAAAACATGACGGAAACTGGGCATGTAAACAAAATGATTTCTCAGTTTTAGTCTATTTACATGTATACAAAGGTCACGTGCCACTTAGATAATTAGTACCGGCAATCCATAGTCACCCACCGGCCCAGACAAACATTTTCCTGACATTTTCTATGATGGAGGTCAAAGATCAAGGTCACAATGACCTTATTTTGGTACGCGACACTCCGCTATCCCAAGATGTATTCACAAACCAAGTTTGGTATCTCTAAGTGTTATAGTATTGAAAAAACGGTCCGGACAAGCATTTTCTATGACAGAGGTCACAGTGACCTTATTTTGGTACGCGACACACCACTATCTCAAGATGTATCCACATACCAAGTTTGGTATCTCAAAGTCTTATAGTATTAAAAATATGGCCCGGACAGCATTTCGGAAGGACAGACAGACAAGGTGCAAACCTATAGTCCCCACAGGACCGGTGGCTGCAATTCTTGATGCTCTTTATATAAAACAAACTAGTGTGGTGTCAAATTTCCAGGAAGAGGTAACCTAATAGAAAGTAGAGTAAAAATTGTCAAGATACATACTGAAAAATTAGTTTATGTTTACATAAGTGACGGAAAGTGGCCCCCGACCAGTACACCTTTAAATATTTATTTTACCGAGAAAAAAAAAAGTTTTGATTAAAATTTAAATATATGAGGGAAAATAAATCCCGAGAAAAAATGTTTACATTATATCGACATGTTAACAATATAAGCAACATATCTTACCATCATCTAACGACTGACATAACTTCAACTGTATTTTAATAAGCGTCCACTGATTTCCAATTGCGCAAAGCGTGTCGTAATTGGAAAAACCTAAAACCTATTTTTAGCTCTACTGATCAGAGATCAGCAGAATTTATGCCGTGGTGCGGTGTCCGTCGTCCGTCTGTCTGTCTGTAAACTTCTTTTTGTAGCGACTACTCCTCTGAAACTACTGAATGGATTGTCATGAAACTTTACAGAAATGTTGCCTATGAAGTCTAGTTGATCCTAGCAAAAATTCATGTTGATGTGAAATGCAAGATGGCCACCAAATCTAAAAATAGATTTTTATAAACAAGTTTGTAGCGACTACTTCTTGAAAACTCTAAGTGATATTGATATGGGACTTTTTCTAAAATGATCAAAATGACATGATGTTAGTCCTTGTCGAAAATCGTTAAACATGGTGGCCAGCGGCCATCTTTGTTTACATTGAGTTATTTAGTAAAAAATTGTAGCGACTAATCCTCTGAAACTGTTCAACAGATTTCCATGAAACTTCACAGGAATGTTGCTCTTGATGTCTAAATGATCCTAGCAACATTTCAGGTTGGTCGGAAATTCAAGATGGCCGCCACAGCTAAAAATAAAGTTTGTAGCGAGTACTTCTTGAAAACTATAAGTGATATTGTTATTGGACTTTTTCTAAAATGATCAGTATGGAATGATGTTGATCCTTGTCGAAAATTATTTTGATGCGACGTTAAACATGGCCGCCAGCGGCCATCTTTGTTTACATAGAGTTATATAATGAAAACTTGTAGCGACTACTCCTCTGAAACTAGTTGACAGATTTTTCATGAAACTTCACAGGAATGCTGATCTAGCTATCAAAAACCTATCAGTAGAGCTTCACGGTCATTGACCTCTTGTTATACTTCCCTTGACGTCACAATTGTGTATCAGTAAAAATTGTTTACCGGTGAACAGTAAAAAATGCTTCACGCTAAGGGTATGGGCAATTTATACAGGAGTGTAATTGTGAGGTATAATAATACAAAGCAACTGTTATCAAGTTATACAATCGACACTTTCCTTGCCATTATAAAGATATACATGTAAGGAACAAAAGTTTACCATTTGTGAAATTACCTCCCTTTACATTGAAATAGAGTGAAATCATAATTTCTGTAAAACCTGTAGATTACCGCATGTTGCTATTGTTTTCGCATATTTCTTTTGAGACTTATTCCCTTAATACAACTGATAATTATGTAAGTTATATTGTCCATGACCGCTTCTACACATATCCTAGAATCTAGTCCACAGGATTTATATGTTATTTACTTGCAAAACTTATTTTTATCAGTATATCAAAATAACAATAAATTACCCTTTTTTACATAAATTTATTTGCTTGTGTCAGCAAAGCAATCGCGGTTTCAATTCAGGTTAAAAGTTTTGTTTTTATTAAAAAAACGTTTCGAGATAAGTTCATTAAAAAACAGAAAAGAAACTTACAAGACAACGGATACCATCCGTGCCTACACGCCTGTCGGACATGTTTAGGGAAAACACTTCACAGCGACCTATTTCCGGTTTAACTAGTTTTCATGAGCATGGTGAGGAAACCCCAAAATAAAACTGTTTATTTTTGTTGTACATTTTTCTGTTCATTTCCTGAAAAGTGTATCCATTGATGAATACAGCCCTACTGTGAATGAATCTATACATTTAATTGGCATATACATTATTATATGACCGAACGCCTGAATAGATCGAGTTTTGATAAACGGTTTTGTAGTGTAATGTTGTCATTATTTGGCGAGTTAGGCCAGAGTTTTTTATTTGTTGGTTTACGGGAGAGCCTGCCCTATTTTTGCCCAAATTAAAATCAAAATAAAATTTAATAAAATCCTGATTTTATTTTTATTGCCTTTCCGACTTCGAGTGTAAGCATAGTGAAGAATTTGTTCAGGGAAGTTTGTTACCCATATATTTTCGTACCATTAAAAACGGTCTATTAAATCATTTTAGAATTATTTTATTTTTAGAATTTTGTGTTTCTGGGTTTCAAGAACCTCATTACTGAATGTCCAGTAAAACTTAGTTTGTCCTGAGAATGTAATGAGCTTTAAATTAACTGGTTTCATTAGTCCAGTTTTTATCACTGAACCAATCAGAATGCTTCATTCATATTTTGATTTGAGGGCTGGCGTGGCGCAGTCAGTAGCGCGGCGAATTTGTAACCGGAGGCCCCGGGTTCAATCCTCCGTGGTGCCACTGAGTTCCGTCGGTGTGTTCTTGGCAAGACACTTTCCCTTAGCCTCGTCCGTCGGATGGGGACGTTAACCGGGCGGTCCCGTGTATCGGGTCTTTCTCTGATCACGTTAAAGAACCATAGGAATCTATTTGATAATAAGAGTAGGGCAGGTTCCCGGATTCCTATGTATCATTCCCCTCTCTCTGGGGCGGCTCTAAATAACCTATACTGTGTTGATGAGCCGTTAAACAACATTCAACAACATTCATATTTTGATTTGGTTGTTTCTATCATGACATCACTTTCTGGTATTATGGCATCACACCCTGGTATTATGACATCACGTCATGCTATTATCATGCAACTCAGTGTGTTCTCAGAACTGAATGAGCCTTTTAATTGCTGTGACAAACAGATTAAGTATTGAGTAATAAGTTTCTTGAAACCAAGAATCACAAAATGCTAAGAATAAAATAATTCTAAAATGATTTAATAGACTGTTGCAAATCAGAAGATAAGTAAACCAAACGGTTTGTAACTTTATACTTTGTTCACACAGTTTTGATATAATTATTCAGTTCTTCTGTTGTTGTTTTCCAAAAAAAAATGTCTCAAAATGTTACTTTTATTTTTAATTTTATTATAGACTCATTATATATACTCGGTAAAAAAAGTTTTGGACCAGGGTATATAAAGTCATATAAAAATAAAACAGTAGTGGACAGAATTTAAGTATCTTTTTTTAGTAACCAAGGTCTACCCTACCCGGTTCCTTTGGTACCAGAAATATTAAATTCCAAACAAGATTTGATTTAAAAAAATATCGCGAACACACAAAGTGTCTGTAAAAAATGTTTCAAAGTCCATAAAAAGTAACAGTTACGGACACATTCGAGTAACCAATATAAAAATAATATTTTTTCGCAAACTTTCATTGTAAACGATAATTATTGTTGATTGTTGATCTATTGTGACTTATCAACTGAGATAATAAAGGTTATGGTCGAATGTTAAATTCTCACTTCAAAACAAACACACATGTCATATTATATACCCACAACCTGGAAACTCATGCAGTGTCAACAACACTATATTCCAGTGGGATTTACAGTGGATTCCTACTTGGTCCCAGTGGGATTTTTGTGTGGGACCCCAGTTTGCCCCAGCGTGATTTTTGGCAGGATTCACGTTTGTCGCAGCGGGATTCCACCTGATCCCAGCAGGAACTTAGTGCAGCCCTACTGAAAATATAACTGGCATTCTCAGTGGCTTCTACAGCAATCATCCCTTTTTGAATTGCAATTAAAGTCTGGTAATATACAGTATGTGGGAATCAATCTAACCTTTTGTGAGCTTTTGTAAATGGCGTTGGAAAAGTAACTTTTTAAATACCCTTGGTAAGTGGGATCAATCTAAACTTTTGTGAGCTTTTGTTTTAATGAACATAGCTGTTCCTGAAGAGTTTTAACAACTTTAGCAATTTTGAAGGTGGCCGTTTTGCAGGTTGTTCATGAATAATTTGTGAATTTTAATAGTTCATGAAGAACAATTCACTGTAACTCACTATAATTTTTAAAATATTTGATGGACTTCAATAATCTCTAACTCATTATCTTTGTTAAGAGATTTGCAATTTAATGATAAAAAAAAGGCTTTTGAAAAAATTAGGACATGTCAAAATGATCACAATTCCTGATAATTGACAGATTCAGTGAAATTATGGTAAGAAGCTTAATTCAAAATAAATAATTTAACGACAGATTTTTCAAAACTACCAAAATGTCTCCTTTCATACTCTTTTTCCAATCATTTCTTAAGTCAATTTGGAGCATTGTGGTCAAGTGGTAGAGCTTCGGAACCATGATTGAAAAGTTGTGGGTTAATTTGATCCTCGCCATGACTATACATGTATGTGTTGTGTCCCTGAGTAAGACACCTTATATGCATTGCTACTTACTGGTTTTACCCAGGAACACATCTAGAGTGATTAAAATAAGTTCAGAGAGCTTTCATTACAATCGATGTAAAATAAATAAGTTTAAATTAATCTAATGATGCACATTCAATCGGATTTAAAAAAAAGAAAGTGTTTTTTACATTTAAAAGGTAGTACCAGCAGTGAAACATATCAGTGATTGGAAAATAGCGATGGGGCTCAATACATGTGTAACTAAATATATAATAAAATGTGATCTTTATGAATACACACATTTTTATTTGTTTACATGTGGGAAAGAAAACGTGTTAGATCAGCAAGCTTGTCATGTGTCCCTTCAATAATTATATCATTAATATAGATCTGCTACTTTCCAACATAAATCAATTTCCAATTTAAGTCTTGGGTTTAAAGTGCCATTTTTTTTATTTATAAAAAATTGTTGATCTATTTGTTACTTATTTCAAGCATTTTCATTTTAACATTGTGAGTTTTTTTTGTTGTTGATTATATTGAAATGAGTGTATGAATACAATAGTTTGGCATCTCCGTGTTTATGTTTTTAAAGGGAGCATTCATTCATGAGACAAGTTCTTTCTTATACTAATCCGCCCCCACCGCTCCTTACATGACCTCCACTTTTCTGTGCTTTGCAGTGGATTTTTTGGCAGCATATGATATTAAATACGCCATTTGTGATGATAATGTAAGTTATTCTTTTATAATTGGGCCGAGATATGAATGCTAATATTATTTCATACACAATGTAAAAATCAAAGGGTAACACACATTATGACGGCTGTGAGCGTTTTGCAGTTGGGGCGGTATGAACTGTTGGGAAGTTGCCAAATTACACGGGTAGATAACAATCAATTAACACCGTTTAGTCACGTGATATTGATGTCGAGATTTGATAACAAAAGTAAATGTATGAGAACAAAACTAGCAATTTAATACATTTATACTGTATATCGTACAACGTTTTGCACATATTATGTTTAATAAATCTGTTTTTGAGTGATTATAGTTCATTATTTTAACATAACATATAGATTGAAATATAAATTACGCGTCAAAATGAACACCTATCGATAATCCTCGATTTTTACTATACGCTTGCGCTGAACGTTGTACAGTCAGTCGGAGACGTCAACTGTAACAACGTTCAAATGCTGAACTACATCTACCGGTACTTTAATAATTCCTGTTGATAGTATCTTCTATCATTTAGTCCCATAACTACATATAAGTTCTGACCATAATGTATGTTATATAGCAATTTTCTTCATTCCTCGGAGCAAATCATATGAGAGATAGTTAACACGCACGCACGCACGCACGCTACTTATATACTTATGATACTATCTGCATACCAACTATAACGTTCCTCTACTTATATACTTATGATACTACCTGCATACCAACTATAACGTTCCTCTACTTAAATACTTATGATACTACCTGCATACCAACTATAACGTTCCTCTACTTATATACTTATGATACTACCTGCATACCAGCTATAACGTTCCTCTACTTAAATACTTATGATACTATCTGCATACCAGCTATAACGTTCCTCTACTTAAATACTTATGATACTATCTGCATACCAACTATAACGTTCCTCTACTTAAATACTTATGATACTACCTGCATACCAACTATAACGTTCCTCTACTTAAATACTTATGATACTACCTGCATACCAGCTATAACGTTCCTCTACTTATATACTTATGATGCTACCTGCATACCAGCTATAACGTTCCTCTACTTATATACTTATGATACTACCTGCATACCAACTATAACGTTCCTCTACTTAAATACTTATGATACTACCTGCATACCAGCTATAACGTTCCTCTACTTATATACTTATGATGCTACCTGCATACCAGCTATAACGTTCCTCTACTTATATACTTATGATACTACCTGCATACCAACTATAACGTTCCTCTACTTAAATACTTATGATACTACCTGCATACCAGCTATAACGTTCCTCTACTTATATACTTATGATGCTACCTGCATACCAGCTATAACGTTCCTCTACTTATATACTTATGATACTACCTGCATACCAACTATAACGTTCCTCTACTTAAATACTTATGATACTACCTGCATACCAGCTATAACGTTCCTCTACTTATATACTTATGATGCTACCTGTATACCAGCTATAACGTTCCTCTACTTAAATACTTATGATACTACCTGCATACCAACTATAACGTTCCTCTACTTAAATACTTATGATACTACCTGCATACCAACTATAACGTTCCTCTACTTAAATACTTATGATACTACCTGCATACCAACTATAACGTTCCTCTACTTAAATACTTATCATACTACCTGCATACCAGCTATAACGTTCCTCTACTTATATACTTATGATACTACCTGCATACCAACTATAACGTTCCTCTACTTATATACTTATGATACTACCTGCATACCAACTATAACGTTCCTCTACTTATATACTTATGATACTACCTGCATACCAACTTTAACGTTCCTCTACTTAAATACTTATGATACTACCTGCATACCAACTATAACGTTCCTCTACTTAAATACTTATGATACTACCTGCATACCAGCTATAACGTTCCTCTACTTATATACTTATGATACTACCTGCATACCAACTATAACGTTCCTCTACTTATATACTTATGATACTACCTGCATACCAACTTTAACGTTCCTCTACTTAAATACTTATGATACTACCTGCATACCAACTATAACGTTCCTCTACTTAAATACTTATGATACTACCTGCATACCAGCTATAACGTTCCTCTACTTATATACTTATGATACTATCTGCATACCAGCTATAACGTTCCTCTACTTAAATACTTATGATACTACCTGCATACCAACTATAACGTTCCTCTACTTATATACTTATGATACTACCTGCATACCAGCTATAACGTTCCTCTACTTATATACTTATGATACTACCTGCATACCAGCTATAACGTTCCTCTACTTATATACTTATGATACTACCTGCATACCAGCTATAACGTTCCTCTACTTATATACTTATGATACTACCTGCATACCAGCTATAACGTTCCTCTACTTATATACTTATGATACTACCTGCATACCAGCTATAACGTTCCTCTACTTAAATACTTATGATACTACCTGCATACCAACTATAACGTTCCTCTACTTAAATACTTATGATACTACCTGCATACCAGCTATAACGTTCCTCTACTTATATACTTATGATACTACCTGCATACCAGCTATAACGTTCCTCTACTTATATACTTATGATACTACCTGCATACCAGCTATAACGTTCCTCTACTTATATACTTATGATACTACCTGCATACCAGCTATAACGTTCCTCTACTTATATACTTATGATACTACCTGCATACCAGCTATAACGTTCCTCTACTTATATACTTATGATACTACCTGCATACCAGCTATAACGTTCCTCTACTTAAATACTTATGATACTACCTGCATACCAACTATAACGTTCCTCTACTTATATACTTATGATACTACCTGCATACCAGCTATAACGTTCCTCTACTTATATACTTATGATACTACCTGCATACCAGCTATAACGTTCCTCTACTTATATACTTATGATACTACCTGCATACCAGCTATAACGTTCCTCTACTTATATACTTATGATACTACCTGCATACCAACTATAACGTTCCTCTACTTATATACTTATGATACTACCTGCATACCAGCTATAACGTTCCTCTACTTATATACTTATGATACTACCTGCATACCAGCTATAACGTTCCTCTACTTATATACTTATGATACTACCTGCATACCAGCTATAACGTTCCTCTGCTTATATACTTATGACACTACCTGCATACCAGCTATAACGTTCCTCTGCTTATATACTTATGACACTACCTGCATACCAGCTATAACGTTCCTCTATTTATATACTTATGATACTACCTGCATACCAGCTATAACGTTCCTCTATTTATATACTTATGATACTACCTGCATACCAGCTATAACGTTCCTCTATTTATATACTTATGATACTACCTGCATACCAGCTATAACGTTCCTCTACTTATATACTTATGATACTACCTGCATACCAGCTATAACGTTCCTCTACTTATATACTTATGATACTACCTGCATCCAACTATAACGTTCCTCTACTTTAATACTTATGATACTACCTACATACCAGCTATAACGTTCCTCTACTTATATACTTATGATACTACCTGCATACCAGCAATAACGTTCCTCTACTTAAATACTTATGATACTACCTGCATACCAACTATAACGTTCCTCTACTTATATACTTATGATACTACCTGCATACCAGCAATAACGTTCCTCTACTTAAATACTTATGATACTATCTGCATACCAACTATAACGTTCCTCTACTTAAATACTTATGATACTACCTGCATACCAACTATAACGTTCCTCTACTTATATACTTATGATACTACCTGCATACCAACTATAACGTTCCTCTACTTAAATACTTATGATACTACCTGCATACCAGCTATAACGTTCCTCTACTTAAATACTTATGATACTACCTGCATACCAGCTATAACGTTCCTCTACTTAAATACTTATGATACTACCTGCATACCAGCTATAACGTTCCTCTACTTAAATACTTATGATACTACCTGCATCCAACTATAACGTTCCTCTACTTAAATACTTA
Organism: Cyrtodaria siliqua; assembly: GCA_037043455.1. Lineage (NCBI taxonomy): Eukaryota > Metazoa > Mollusca > Bivalvia > Adapedonta > Hiatellidae > Cyrtodaria > Cyrtodaria siliqua. Next base: position 53,711 of record JAWPHD010009439.1, on the reverse strand, counting down.
TGATACTACCAGCATATCAACTATAACGTTCCTCTACTTATATACTTATGATACTACCTGCATACCAGCTATAACGTTCCTCTACTTATATACTTATGATACTACCTGCATACCAGCTATAACGTTCCTCTACTTAAATACTTATGATACTACCTGCATCCAACTATAACGTTCCTCTACTTAAATACTTATGATACAACCTGCATACCAGCTATAACGTTCCTCTACTTAAATACTTATGATACTACCTGCATACCAGCTATAACGTTCCTCTACTTAAATACTTATGATACTACCTGCATATCAACTATAACGTTCCTCTACTTAAATACTTATGATACTACCTGCATATCAACTATAACGTTCCTCTACTTATATACTTATGATGCTACCTGCATACCAGCTATAACGTTCCTCTACTTATATACTTATGATACTACCTGCATACCAGCTATAACGTTCCTCTACTTATATACTTATGATACTACCTGCATACCAGCTATAACGTTCCTCTACTTATATACTTATGATGCTACCTGCATACCAGCTATAACGTTCCTCTACTTAAATACTTATGATACTACCTGCATATCAACTATAACGTTCCTCTACTTATATACTTATGATACTACCTGCATACCAACTATAACGTTCCTCTACTTATATACTTATGATACTACCTGCATACCAGCTATAACGTTCCTCTACTTATATACTTATGATACTACCTGCATACCAGCTATAACGTTCCTCTACTTAAATACTTATGATACTACCTGCATACCAGCTATAACGTTCCTCTACTTATATACTTATGATACTATCTGCATACCAACTATAACGTTCCTCTACTTATATACTTATGATACTACCTGCATACCAGCTATAACGTTCCTCTACTTATTTACTTATGATACTACCTGCATACCAGCTATAACGTTCCTCTACTTATATACTTATGATACTACCTGCATACCAACTATAACGTTCCTCTACTTATATACTTATGATGCTACCTGCATACCAGCTATAACGTTCCTCTACTTAAATACTTATGATACTACCTGCATACCAACTATAACGTTCCTCTACTTATATACTTATGATACTACCTGCATACCAGCTATAACGTTCCTCTACTTATATACTTATGATGCTACCTGCATACCAGCTATCACGTTCCTCTACTTAAATACTTATGATACTACCTGCATACCAACTATAACGTTCCTCTACTTAAATACTTATGATACTACCTGCATCCAACTATAACGTTCCTCTACTTTAATACTTATGATACAACCTGCATACCAGCTATAACGTTCCTCTACTTAAATACTTATGATGCTACCTGCATACCAGCTATAACGTTCCTCTACTTAAATACTTATGATACTACCTGCATACCAACTATAACGTTCCTCTACTTATATACTTATGATACTACCTGCATACCAGCTATAACGTTCCTCTACTTATATACTTATGATACTATCTGCATACCAACTATAACGTTCCTCTGCTTAAATACTTATGATACTACCTGCATACCAACTATAACGTTCCTCTGCTTATATACTTATGATACTACCTGCATACCAACTATAACGTTCCTCTGCTTATATACTTATGATACTATCTGCATACCAACTATAACGTTCCTCTGCTTATATACTTATGATACTACCTGCATACCAACTATAACGTTCCTCTACTTATATACTTATGATACTACCTGCATACCAACTATAACGTTCCTCTACTTATATACTTATGATACTACCTGCATACCAGCTATAACGTTCCTCTACTTATATACTTATGATACTACCTGCATACCAACTATAACGTTCCTCTACTTAAATACTTATGATACTACCTGCATACCAGCTATAACGTTCCTCTACTTATATACTTATGATACTACCTGCATACCAGCTATAACGTTCCTCTACTTAAATACTTATGATACTATCTGCATACCAACTATAACGTTCCTCTACTTAAATACTTATGATACTACCTGCATACCAGCTATAACGTTCCTCTACTTATATACTTATGATACTATCTGCATACCAACTATAACGTTCCTCTACTTATATACTTATGATACTACCTGCATACCAACTATAACGTTCCTCTATTTAAATACTTATGATACTACCTACATACCAGCTATAACGTTCCTCTGCTTATATACTTATGATACTACCTGCATACCAGCTATAACGTCTATAACTTTCCTCTGCTTATATACTTATGATACTACCTGCATACCAACTATAACGTTCTTCGCGTATATACTTATGATACTACCTGCATACCAGCTATAACGTTCCTCTACTTATATACTTATGATACTACCTGCATACCAACTATAACGTTCCTCTACTTAAATACTTATGATACTACCTGCATACCAGCTATAACGTTCCTCTACTTATATACTTATGATACTACCTGCATACCAGCTATAACGTTCCTCTACTTAAATACTTATGATACTATCTGCATACCAACTATAACGTTCCTCTACTTAAATACTTATGATACTACCTGCATACCAGCTATAACGTTCCTCTACGTATATACTTATGATACTATCTGCATACCAACTATAACGTTCCTCTACTTATATACTTATGATACTACCTGCATACCAACTATAACGTTCCTCTACTTAAATACTTATGATACTACCTGCATACCAACTATAACGTTCCTCTACTTATATACTTATGATACTACCTGCATACCAGCTATAACGTTCCTCTACTTATATACTTATGATACTACCTGCATACCAACTATAACGTTCCTCTACTTATATACTTATGATACTACCTGCATACCAACTATAACGTTCCTCTACTTATATACTTATGATACTACCTGCATACCAACTATAACGTTCCTCTGCTTATATACTTATGATACTACCTGCATACCAACTATAACGTTCCTCTACTTATATACTTATGATACTACCTGCATACCAGCTATAACGTTCCTCTACTTATATACTTATGATACTACCTGCATACCAGCTATAACGTTCCTCTACTTATATACTTATGATACTACCTGCATACCAACTATAACGTTCCTCTACTTATATACTTATGATACTACCTGCATACCAGCTATAACGTTCCTCTACTTATATACTTATGATACTACCTGCATACCAGCTATAACGTTCCTCTACTTATATACTTATGATACTACCTGCATACCAACTATAACGTTCCTCTACTTAAATACTTATGATACTACCTGCATACCAACTATAACGTTCCTCTACTTATATACTTATGATACTACCTGCATACCAGCTATAACGTTCCTCTGCTTATATACTTATAAAACTACCTGCATACCAGCTATAACGTTCCTCTACTTATATACTTATGATACTACCTGCATACCAACTATAACGTTCCTCTACTTATATACTTATGATACTACCTGCATACCAACTATAACGTTCCTCTACTTAAATACTTATGATACTACCTGCATACCAACTATAACGTTCCTCTACTTATATACTTATGATACTACCTGCATACCAACTATAACGTTCCTCTACTTATATACTTATGATACTACCTGCATACCAACTATAACGTTCCTCTACTTAAATACTTATGATACTACCTGCATACCAACTATAACGTTCCTCTACTTATATACTTTTGTAGATTTTGTTTGATATTCTTCTTCTTAAAACAACACGATTATTTCATCAGACATAATTTGTAATTGTAAATATTTCTGTTGTCCACTACGAATAGTTTTTATTATACCTCACATAAGACGCCAATGTTAAATTCTCATATACAACACTGTGTAATTTCTTACTATCTCACACGAGGTGATAGCACAGGGTGATAGTAAATCGCAGGGTGATAGTGAAAGATGCGCGCTGTTTCGGTGACGTCATCGGCTCAGTATAAAAAAGGGTAAAAATATCTGACAGGGAAAGCAGCATTCAAGAACGACAGTCAACCACAAAACACAAAAACAAACACGCAAACAGACAAACGAAAAGACAAAAGTAATAAAAAATGCAAACGACATCACAAACACAAAAGGGTTGACAATAGGGCTACCGCCTTGGAACGTTCAGTGGCAAAGTAGGCCACTGGGGGTTTAAACCGGTTCTAGGGTGCACCATACCTCACACTTACCCTATTGTCATCCCATTAAAACAGGACAGTGTAAATAAAGAAATCCCCGCCATGATCTAAACTCTAACCAACAAGGCAGCATCAATAGGCAATATAAGTAAAACACAAATATGCTCGTGTAAATATAATACAAAAAAACAATAGCCTAGAAAGCCACAATGTAGGTACTCAATGACTTGGCAGAAGCCAGAGCAGTAAGAGAATACACCATTAAGGGCACGACAAGAAAGAACATGGACAAACATCAAACGCCACCGTCCCAATGGGCTTTAGGTAGGCGTCCTCATAGGGTCCATAGCCTGTCCGGTCATCGTACAATTAAAGAGGAAAGCATAGTGGCGAACTGTAAAAGGGTCCACCACCAAGCATGCAGTACGTTGCAAAATGATAGGGTCATAACCTCTTTTGATAAACTTTTTAACAAGTTTAACAAAGATAGTATGAAAGTGATCATGACCAAGAATCTTACGAAGTTTATAAATCACATCACCATAGAAGTCAGGTTGTGATAGTCCTTGTCGCAGAAGAGTCCTAAAATTACATTTATATTTGGAAAGAAGATCAGGGTTACCATAATACAATTTTGCAAAGGTTTTACGAAGTTTATGGTAACGCTAACCCTGATTGAGTAATTTTTTAGTTATACAAAGATTACGAATATTAAAGTCCTCAACTCGAGTACAAGCTCTAGCAAAACGAATAAGTTCAGACAGATACACCCCATAAGAAGTTGCTCGGGGAACATCCCCATCCAAGTGGGGATAATTAACAATGTCAAAATTAAAATCATCTCTCTTGTCATAGATTTTGCTAATTATTTTACCATTTTCAATCGAGAGATCTAAATCAAGAAAAGATGCGTTATTATCAGATATATTTTCTTTATTAAGCCGAAGTTCTTTAGGATAAATATTATGAACCATAGTTGGAAAGAAAGGGTTGTCAATGTTCAGTATGTCATCCAGATACCGAGAGGTGTCATTAAAAGCTTCAATAACATCTGCCTGGGTATCTGGTAAAAGACTCAACATGAAATCCCTTTCATAGCAAAATAAAAACAAATCTGCGACAAGTGGTGCACAGTTCGTACCCATAGGGATACCAACAATTTGTCTATAAACGGTGGTACCATACCTGACGAAAATATTATCTAATAAGAAGATGAGTGCTTCACAAACTTCATAGTGAAATTGCTATTTTTAACTCATGATATCTTCAAAAGTACTTGACTGATTTCAATAAACTACTAATTTTCTTAGTAACGTTATTTCCAATCCAACCATATAAAAGAAATCTGGCAAATAGACTGCTTTACTGCACATGTCCTGTTTCACTCAAACAACCAGTGGAGCAGTCCATCCAGCAAAGTGAAATCTGTACTGAAAATGAATCTTATTTTTGCCAGAGAGGATTTCGGTATAATAAAATAAATATCACATTAATGAGAGGTTGATAGTAAGAATGTTCACCCTTCGGATATTGATTATCACCCTCGGCTTCGCTGTCAATGCTTGTATAATGTATCATATGATGATGAAATAAAACATTTTATAACGAAACAAATCTACAATTTTCCTTCTTGAGGCGTTTCCCATTAACATTATTCATTATTGCGGAGACCATCAAAAGCCAGTCGCAATTAAAAACGATATTTCATAAAGTTTTTTTCACCGACAAATGACGTCTTTAAACACAATAAAGCAATTCACCCCATCGTTCTGGATAGCATGTGAAATGACGAAGCAATTCACCCCATCGTTCTGGATAGCATGTGAAATGACGAAGCAATTCACCCCATCGTTCTGGATAGCATGTGAAATGACGATAGTATTATTAATTCAAATTTAGCACCACACGGATTACAGTTTGTAAGGAACAGACACATGTTGTATCCCAGTGGAATATTGGCGAGATTAATCTAAGACGTATTGTCTAGACACAAAACAGCAAATACTTAGACAATTCGTTAAAACTGTCGCAAAACGCAGGAAGAGGTTGTTAGTGTTGGTACATTGGTCTATATTTAGACTTATTTCCATTATGGCAGACGAATACATATCAGTCGCAAAACCACAGACCTAATATTAATATGTCTGTGGCAAAACCCATTTGAATTCTATAATGATACACATCGTCCATAAAGAGACAGACGACAATCTTGATTTGTTTGAAATTCTAGATCCTCGGCATTCCTTAGTTGTTTTTATCATAACTTGCATATTTGACAATCATCATTGATGAGTTTGAATAGTTCAAAGTCAATTGTTTTTGCATATCACATTAACAAATTAGTTTTGTATAAAAACAAAAGAGCTAATTAGAAAAAAGATGTATAAAAACGGACAGTAAAGTGACCTAGCCTTACCTATATCTTTATATCCATCACATGATGTGTACGTGTGTGGTTGTCTCTGTGCCGTGTGTGGTTGTCTCTGTGCCGTGTGTGGTTGTCTCTGTGCCGTGTGTGGTTGTCTCTGTGCCTTGTGTGGTTGTCTCTGTGCCGTGTGTGGTTGTCTCTGTGCCGTGTGTGGTTGTCTCTGTGCCGTGTGTGGTTGTCTCTGTGCCGTGTGTGGTTGTCTCTGTGCCGTGTGTGGTTGTCTCTGTGCCTTGATTGCTACATTACTGTTTGAGTTTTATATCTACTTTTACTCAGTCTTTAAGAGAACTATAAAAAAGGTAAATAAAAGCAAACTGTTCCCCACTCATGAAATACCCGTTATTGTTGAAAAACGGTCACCTGGAAATATCGGATTTTTTTGCAATTATATTCGTTATTGTTTTAATGAAGCCGATGACGACATTTACCAGTCGTATTCGTTTACTACATCGGAATACTTTTGAATATTGTTTTTGTTCAACTGTCCGAGCTAAAAACGCTAATAGCAGGAAATGAATTGAATTGAACTGGGGTTTTAAGGCGTACCTACACATGAAAGGTTATATGGAATATATATAACAGGAATGAACATGCCAGGCTCATCCTCCATGTACAATATGGAGAACGGGCCTAAATTATATTGTAGACACTCCATTTACGCTGGAGCCACGTTATAGTGTTTCTGCCACTGCTCTAGTGATTTGAGCGAGATGGCATCTGAAACAATGCAGGATCATGACCTTTAATGAGCATGAACAAAAAAAGATAAAATGAACATGAATTTGAGGGAGGGGGTGGGGTCTACCCCTCTGCCTGCCTTCCCCTCCAACGGGATCTGCAGTGGTCCTATTCTTTGCCCCGTAACCAAACGGGGCCCCCGGAACAACACGGGGCTAATAGCAGGAAAGAGGAGCCTCAATTAATACGTTATTTTGTTCATAAATACTTAATTATTAAAAAAAAAAAGCACTATATGTTTCCCTAGAGAATTCTCATAACATAGAGATGCTTACATTAAAGTAAGTAATACCAGTATTGAATATGTGTGTACTAAAATCGCTTAGATATAGGAAGAGTCTGTTTATATTTTACCCGTCCTTTATTTCTTCCTTGGATAAATGTTTTCTTAAAACTAACATTACGTGGTCCCGCCATTAAGCGATGTGAAAGCTTTTATTACCAGGATTTTATAACGGATATTTCGGCAATAAAACACGTTTAAAACATGTTTACTTAAAAAAATGCGATAACCTGTTTAAAGTTACCTATTACATGTTTTAATTTTTCAATATTCAAACTTTTTATCCGCAATTGAAGTTTTATTTCATATGTTTTATGGGGTATGAAAGTTAATACACGGAGAACGTAATGAAAACAAATGCACGAAACAATACTGTATATGAATTAAGATTGCTTGAGTTCAATACTGGCTATTTAACACACGCCATCGACAATCAATAGCTAGTACTTGTAGCCACCTAATGGAGTATTATATCGCACATCGCAGCTATAAACCTATTGTCCGTTCGCCGTCCTTGAGATAAAAAAAACTGTATACGTCATAATGATCCATTTTTTTCCGGAAGACGCATTAATTGAATTTACTGAATATATAGATCCTTTTCTGATTCTTCTTCTAAATAAGTCCCATTGTTAACAAGGAACGTTAATTCGTTTATTCCGTGACATCCTATAAAGCCACGAGACTGTTGACCTTTTGGATATAGGAACGGTTACGTTATAATAAAGTTCACAAATAAAACAACAAAGACATCTAATTAAAATAAAATAATATGAAACCTAGACAACACTTCTTCTAAAATAAGACAATCCCCACCTGGAAATAAGCAATAATCCAATGATTCATGGCAGTTCCAAAACACAAATGTGAAGCGATATTTAGCGAGGAAGTCTAATAATATTAGGAACCCCAAATATGATATTAAGGATTAAAACTCGGTGTTTTTTGGTAGATACAGGTAAATAAAACATTCAAAAGTTTCGGCTTGCACAATTTGTTCAAGTCATACAGGAATTGAAAGCAAACAATATTAGCAAGAATAAATACAAAGTATACGAAACCACAAAGATAAAACGATTGACAATAGGTGAACCAACTTGGAACGATCAGAGGCAAAAATACTGCTGGGTGTTTAAACTAGGTTTTAGGGTGCATCAAACCTCACTCTTACCCTAGAATAGTTGGACTGTCCAGTTTACTATACATTGACAATTGATAGGGTTGTATAATGTTTGTTTCTCACATTCTGAAAGCGTCTGTTTAATTCTAACACGTTGTTTTGACATGCTGAGCAATTTATATAATTATATAACCGTCAGTTTTACTCTAAAACAGTTTTGGTTCGACATGCTGACAGTTAAGTATAGATGACACTGTCTGTTTTCCCATTAGAAAGTAGTAGTGTTGACACGCGGAAAAATGTATGTATCAGATCGTCTGTTTAATCCTATTATTATGTTATATCACGTATGCCATCATTATAAACCTATTGTACATTATTCATGGTAGAGGAAACTGTCTTTGAAATAAAGAACTGTATACGCTATAATGATCCTTTTTTTTTTTGGTAGACGGCTTAATTGAAGTTACTGAGTATATTGATCCTTTTCTGATTTTCTTTCTAAATAAGTTCCATTGTTAACAAGGAACGGACAACTACCATCACGTTGTATGCCATATTTTACTCCGTGACATCATATAAAGCCACGAGACTGTTGACTTATTGGAAATAGGAACGGTTAAGTTATAATAAAACAACAACAGGAGAAAACACACGTCTGCTTAAACTAATATATCATAAAACCTAGACAAAATGTTAATATATTTACCTTTGTCTTGTCCGTCTTGCCTATTTGAGATATAAAATAAGATACCCCCAACCCCACTTGGAAATAAGCAATGATTCATAATAAATTATTCATGGTAGTTCCAAAACAAATTAAAGCATATATTGGATTTGCGATATTTAGCGAGGAAGTCTAAAAATAACAGTAATATAGTATTAGGAACACCCCAAGTATAATATCAAGGACTGAAAATCGGTAAATCGGTCTCCGCGTGAAACGTTTATTGGTTATAACAGATAAGTAACGTTTATTGGTTGATACAGGTAAGTAACGTTTATTGGTTGATACAGTTGGTTGATAAAGTTGGTTGATACAGGTAAGTAACGTTTATTGGTTGATACAGGTAAGTAACGTTTATTGGTTGATACAGTTGGTTGATACAGTTGGTTGATACAGGTAAGTAACGTTTATTGGTTGATACAGGTAAGTAACGTTTATTGGTTGATACAGTTGGTTGATACAGTTGGTGATACAGGTAAGTAACGTTTATTGGTTGATACAGTTGGTTGATACAGTTGGTTGATACAGGTAAGTAACGTTTATTGGTTGATACAGTTGGTTGATACAGTTGGTTGATACAGGTAAGTAACGTTTATTGGTTGATACAGTTGGTTGATACAGTTGGTTGATACCTAGAACCTGATTTATACCACCGTGGCATATTTTGCTACTGACAGTTCTAATGCCAGTAACCCAGTTGTCAATCATTTTATGTTTTTGATGGCATATTCCTTGCATTTGAATTCTGTAATGATAAGCAGCGTCCTTAAAAGGACATATGACAATCTTGATTTGGTTAGAATTCAAAACAAATCCGCGAAGTCCTTTAATTTTCACCATAACTTGGGTATTTGAAAATCATTATTAATAAGTATTTGAATAGTTGCATTACGTGGTCCCGCCTTAATTCATTACATGGTCCCGCCTTAATTCCATTAAGCGATGGAAAAGCTTGTATTAGCAGGATTTTATAACGGATATTTCGACAATAAAACATGTTTAAAAGCATATTTTACTGAAGAAAATGCGATAACCTGTTTAAAACTACCTATTAAATGTTTAAATTTTACAATACGCAAATTTGTTAAGCCGAAATTAAGGTTTTATTTCATACACAGCCAACCTCGTTTTCGCTTCTTGGAGAAGGGGTTGGATGAGTTATGAAAGTTGATACTCGGACCACGTTATGGCAAAGTAAACGCAAATACAAGTCGAACAGAAAATATAACATGCAATGACCACAGTGAACCAAACACACGCATAGCTACTGCTACGTATTCGTCTGCCATAATGGAAATAAGTCTAAATATAGACCAATGCACCAACACTAACAACCTTTTCCCGTGTTTTCTGATAGGCTTAACGAAATTTCTAAGTATTTGCTGTTTTGTGTCTAGACAAGACTTCTTAAATTAATTGCGCCAATATTTCATTGAGATGCATCATGTGTCTGTTCCTTACAAATTGTAATCAGTGGTGCTAAATTGGAATTAAAAATACTATCGTCATTTCACATGCTATCCAGAACGATGGGGGTAATTGCATTATTGTATTTGGCGCTGAAGAAACATTTATGAATGTCATTTCTCATTACAACTGACTTTTGATGGTCCCCGTAAAAATGAATAATATTAATGCGGTAAGCCTCAAGATGGAACATCGTAGTTTTTTCCCCATCAAGAACAACAATATAGTATTAGAAAGACCAAATATAAAATCAAGGATGGGAAATCTGTCTCCGTCTGAAAGGTTTATTGATAGAAATATTTTACAATTTTTCTCATTTTTTCTCAGTTTTCCCGAACAAGAACAACAATACAGTATTAGGAACACCAAATATAATATCAGGGCTTGGAAATCGGTCTCCGCCTGAAAGGTTTATTGCTAGAAATATTTTACCATTTTTCTCGTTTTGGTCAACATTGTTCATGTTAAAGTCATTGGCTGGACACGCCCTCCAAACAAAATTAAATATTGAAAATGAACAGAACACGCTGATGGTTATAAACGTGCAGACGTTGAAAATTCTTATCTTTTCCGATTTAACACGCAGGAAGATGTATAATATCGTCTCTTTAATACCAAGAAGTTATTTCGACATGCTGACAGTTAAATATATAACTGTTTGTTTAATACCAAAACGTAAATGTCTTGATATGTTGATGTGGATGTACTAGACCTCCTTTTTAATTGAATATCCTTTAAAATGCAAGCAACTGTAATTCAGCGTTAACACTACATATTTCGAAAATTTCCTTTGCAAACGCATTTATAGTGGTAGTGCTAGTAAAACATGATGTCAAAATAATTTTAATTGGCATATTTTAGGATTAGGAACATTGAAAGCTGCAATAAGTCGAAATACTCATGTGTACCCAGTTGTATAAGTGTTATAATTTATTTCTTAGAAAACACATCGACTTGAAAGCTTTAAAACGTGTTCATGCAATCAGAGCAGACGATTTAAACTCGTTATTCTCAGTTCAACCGTGTCTCTCTAATCAATCGTCAAATACACAACAGAATGAGCATATTTCTGACTAGTCTCAGGTGGATACTTAGGACTTTTGACTTGTATAAAATAAGTCAAAAAAGAAAATATGCGCATCTATTTTTAGAAATATTAAACAAGGTCTAATGACACATTTAGCAAAACCAGTTTTAAAATATACAAACCGTATTCATTCATAAATTAGTGATACCTCTGTATGAAATATTCTAGCACTAACAGAGTTTGAGCACCTCAAAGTCAATAAAGTGCAAAATAAAATTACAACGTGCACGTATTTCAACAAAATGCGTGGTGTTGAATGGGAAACATAAGATAACAGTCATCTTGATTTTTGCTGGTTGTCTGAATTTTCTCATGAATGACATTTTTTTGGACTTCCTCTCAAACATAGAGATCAGATGTTTGGACACATTTATGACGTAAACGTTTACAGCGATGTAATATTCGTAATGAGGATGGTTATGCAAATTTGTTTTTGATTCCAAGTATATGCGTATGAAGTTAAGTCAGTACAAGCTATCGACCATGGTGAATTATGATGCGAATTTACCTAATTGTAAAGTAGGGTTAGTGATATTTGTGGGTTGATCATGATGAATTATGGGGTACACCATAACAAGTATCCCCACTCCCACCCCGCACACGACACGGACGTACTGGTGATTTACTACAGAAGTACGTGGATTTCTAACATTACATAAGAACATGCTGGCGATTATGAATGTACAGACGTTGCATATTGTCATTTCGTGTTAGGAAAAATTATTGTCTGTAATAAATGTCATTCCGCTCTAAAATCAGATGTTTTGTTTATTGTTTGTTTTTTGGGCAAATAAAAATATATGAACTTATTGCAGACAGAGTGTTTGTTTAATGTTGTGTCAACTTGTGTGACGGTGTAAAAAGTCGCCCCGACTACAAATCAGTAGTCAGGTATGCATTACTTACTGGTCCGTTGGTATCATCAATCCAAATCTATGTGGCTTTAAAGTAGAATATCGCTTAAGCTGGTGCTAAGTGAGCGTTGTTGCACCTTATATTACTTTTCATGAACATTAATACCGAGTCTGATACTTCGCACTCTTGTTTGTGATAGTTGCTTCCAAGGGGTCCCTTATAAGTCCATTTGCAGGATTGTGATAACATGAATCAGGAGTCTTCTGTTTATTTTAAGGTAAGTTAAGTACAATCTTGAAGAACTGAGACGATTTGGATGTCGTTTTATAACCCAGCTTTATTATTGGCAAACATTTGCAGTTTGAACAGATACATTACTACGATATATATAGATATAAACATCGAAAGGAAAAGCAGCATTCAAGGACGACAGTCAACCACAAACACACACAGAAACAAAGAACACGTTTAAAGATGAACAAAAGGCTAAATAAGACATCACAAACACAAAAGTGTTGACAATAGGGCTACCGCTTTGGAACGGTCAGTGGCAAAAAAGGCTGCTGGGGGTTTAAACCAGGTTCTAGGGTGCACCAAACCTCACACTTACACTACTGTCAACCCAATAAAACGAGACAGTGTAAATAAAGAAATCACCGCCATGATCTAATCTGACCACCAAGGCAGCATTAATAGGCAATATAAGTAAAACACAAAAATGCTCGTGTATATATATCACGCAAACGTCGACTTAAAACGCGGGAAAAAACGCACGAATAAATTGGACTAATCGCCAGTGGGCGCTTTCCTTGGACTAATCTGCCCAGACCGATATATGCAAGTAAGACATATGCATCATACTGTCTGGCTGGCCGAGACTAGCTTTTAACGTGCTCAGAGAATAGCTTCCGATACACAGGATTGTCCAGCTTATGTTTCCATCCGGCGGAAGTTAGATCTGTAGATTCGTTTTAACTGCATTCAGAAACAAAATAATTGCAAAGCAGCCAGCATCGATTATTATTGCAGAAAATAACGCGTCATGAAGGTCTGTCTTCGTCTTATCGTGATCTTAACGGCTTGTTCTGTTGCCTTCTGCATATTGTTGCCGTGTATATAGCTAGTGTTCTTTGTAATGGTATACCTATAATTATTGTGCATAACATAACTTAAAAACTACTGATGGGCCTGGGGTGAAACTTAAAATCAATGATTGAGAGCAATAAGAGAAACCTCAAAGAGAAGGTACCAAAACTGTATCTCCATTTAAATTGGAGCATTTTCCCTTTGAAATTTTAAACTTATAATTATTGTTCGTAGTATAACTTAAAAAGGGAATGGAATGAAATTTTACACAATAATAGAAGGAAATTTGAGAAAGTGCAGCGAGAAGTACCATAAAATCTTCAATTAAATTATAGTTATGAGTTACTGCCTTTTGTAATTTTACATGTATAATTTTTGTCCCGAGCATAACTAAAGTTAATCAGACAAGTATTTTTATGTTTTTTGGTCAAATACAATAAAAACACATTCGTATTGGAGGGTCCTGTATCGGTCTACTGGCTAAAGGGCTGATGACAGTTTGAGCAATATAATGTTATGTTTACTATCATGTATGGGATTCTATCACATCCACCCCAGGTTCCCAATTTGAAATAAATGAATAAAGAATATTTTGCAACACATGAACAAAATCCTGTATCTCATCCCTTCCTGAGTGATAACACATAACAAACAATACTCGAGCCAAAGCTATAAGGTGGTGGGGCATAACACTGGGGGTTTGCTTTCCAATACTTGTGGATTTCATAGATATTGAGACTCTGACCAAGATCAGATGCATAATGAAGTAGAATGTTAACGAGGCAACATATAACAGGTTTTATTAAACCAAGGGCCACAACTCAGTTGTTTATTATCTGGTTTTTCGAACTCGTTCGAGCTTTTATTGATATTAACTTTTGGACAAGTTTGTTAGAGATCTGATGCAAATTGAAAGTGCTAGAGCACTGACATAAAAAAGTTAACGGAACAGACAACGGACGGACGACGAACGACGGACAACATACCATGGCATGTGTGGCTATTGGCCAATAGAGATTAAAACTACTCATAGGACTGAAATAAAACTTTACACAATGACAGAAGGAAGTAAGAGAAAGTGCATTGTCCAAAAATAATAACTCAATCTTTTTTTCAAATTAAAGTTATTGCCCTTTGTAATTCTTGATAAATGATCTTCTACATAATAACTTGAAAAATACTCATGAAACGAAAAGAAAAGTGTTAACGTGATACAATGATAGATGGCAAAACGAAAAAGTGCAGAACGCAAAAACCTATAATTCTTATCTTCTTAAGAAGTATTGCTCCTGGTAATTGTATACTTATAATTCTTTATGGAGAATAATTAAAAAGAATAAAACTTCACAAAAAATGAAAGAGGGCAATTAATGCAGAATACAAGAACCATGACTCTAACTTTAGCTCGAGTAAATACAGAAGTATCCCCCTTTGCATACTTTATCAGACATCTGTTATCTGGAATGTAATGGATTGACATTCTTATTTTAATTGATAGTCAACAGCATGTTATTGCTTTTGATCTGTGTTTAATAAGAAATCACTCACACCATCTAATAATACAGAGATCTTCATAAGTTGTTAATTTCTCTTTCTGATACGACTTTATTCACACAACCCCGTTTGGTCACGGGGCAAAGAATAAGGCCACAGCAGATCACTTTGTAGGGGTAGGCAGAGGGGTAGAATTCCCCCAAATTCATTTTCATTTTATCATTTGTTGTTCATGTTCATGAAAGGTCTTCATCATGATCCCTGCATTGTTTCAGGTGCCATCTCGCTCACATCAACAGAGCAGTGGCAGAAAAACAATAAACGTGGCTCCAGCGTAAATGGAGTATCTACGATAGAATTTGCAGCAACTCTGCAGTTCAGGGTGAGAAGGTTCTAGGCCCATTTTCCATATTTTAAGTACATGGAGGATGAGCCTGGCATGTTCATGCCTATTAGGCGCCATATAACCGTTCATGTGTTGGTGCGCCTTAAAACCCAATTCAATTCAATTCATTCACATAAATTTTAGCATCCGCTTTAGGACGCATCGGTCGGTTCTACCAATAGTCTTGTTTATTTTATATGCCTATGCACATGAACATCTTTGTGTTGTACTAATATTGCCAATTCTACCTAGTTTAATAGAGAATAAAGTATGACGGGATTTCCTTATTTAAATTGCTCCGTTTAATAGGAATGACAACATGGTAAGAGTGCGATTTGGTGCACCCTAGAACATGCTTAAACCTCTCAGCGGCCTTTTTGCCACTGAATGTTCAAAGGCGGTCCCCTGTTGTCAACTCTTTTCTGTTAATGGTGTTGCGTATTTTGCTTTTTTTCTATCCTTGTAATTGTTGGTTTATTTTGTATTTGTGTTTTTTATTGATTGCGTTCTATAAATAGTGCATTTCACAATCATTTTTTTTCGTTTAACAAACGAAAAGGGCTAAATTTAAAATTCATTTAAAAGATTACTTCATAAAATAATATAATTAGGATGAGCTACATGCTTTCTGTTTTATGTGTTTTGCCTACTTACTGTCTATACTATTTTTGTTTTCTGCTCAAGACCAATAACGCGATTATGTATGACATAGTAGCTCATTGTTATAGGTTGGTATCGCAGACAGTAAAATATGTTCCCATATTCGGTATACCTATGTCTGAATGTGGTCTGGGACTGATTCTGAGAGTTTGTTTAGAACAGTTGAACATTGTAAAAAAAGGAAAAGTTATGGAACGCGTGATATTGAAACATATTTTCAATTTTAAGTTACCAATAATTTAATATTTAAAAAACAGTCTGGTTTCATACCTGGTCACTCAACAGTTTACCAACTAATTGATATTTATAATCAAATATGCAAAACGACTGACGAAAACAAATTTACATGTATGGTATTTTTTGATATATCCAAAGCTTTCGATCGTATTTGACACGCAGCTTTAATTTTTAAACTCAGACAACATGGCATTTCAGGCAACCTTATTAATTGGATAAATAATTATATAACAGATCGTAAACAAAGAGCTTTCGTTAGCTCTTTTTTTTCTGAAATAAAAACTCCGAATGGAGGCGTATCCCAAGGCTCTGTTCTAGGACTACTATTGTTTTTAGTTTATATAAACGACATGGCCGATACATTGCTTAATACGACAAGGCTATTTGCTGATGACAGTTCTATTGCGGTATCTACATCCGACATAGATTACACGGAAACTACAATTAATGACGACCTGCGTAAAATATCGAATTGGTCAAAGCAATGGCTAGTAAAACTTAAACCATCTAAAACTGAAGTCATGTTCTTTTCACTTGCAAACAGAAACCGTCCGTCTTTGATATTTGAAAATACTCAACTTAACTTTGTTGACCATCATAAACATCTGGGAGTAACCCTTTGTCATAATGGCATCAACATATTTCAAATATTGTAACATCTGCGTCTAAGGTTCTAGGTTCAATGAAATTAATGAAATTTAAATTAAAACGTCAAACGCTGAATCAAATATATAAAACTTACCTTCGACCTATTTCAGAATACGCGGCTATAGTATGGGATAGTTGTACGAATTCTAAAAAGATAATTTAGAAAAAATACAAGATGAAGCCGCGCGAATGGTTACTGGCCTGACTTATTCTGTCTCTATGCGAAAATTATTAACTGAAATTGGTTGGGTCTCTCTGTCCGATAGAAGACATATTCAAAAGTTGATATTTACCTATACGTTTAAAAATGGAGATTTACCAAGTTACTTGAATAAAATATTCCCCGCAACTGTTGCAGAATCTAATCCTTATAACTTGAGAAACAGTTTCAACTTCGTTACTTTACCTAGAAGAACAAAATTGTTTTCGAGATCAGTCTTACCGTCGTCTCTAAAACTTTGGAACGAACTTGATATTAACATTTGCGAAGCACCATCCCTTTCGAGTTTTAAAACTGGACTTAACAATAACTTTAAACCACCGATAGTACCTCAATACTATATATTGGGTGATAGATACCTTTCAGTTATACATGCGCGTGCACCAATTTAAACGCTGATCTCCATCTTAATCATTTGGGGGATAATCCCAAATGTATATGTTGTGATGGTGTTGAAGATGTTGAGCATTAGTGTAGATGTATACTTTTTAGAAATGAAGACGGAAATTGTTTTAGACACTCGTATATTCCACCCCTTAAGTCCTCGTAAACTTTTATACGGCATCGACCAACCAACGGATGAGGAAAATCATATTCTATTTACTCAAGTTCAAAACTATAGTAAAAACACTAAACGATTCCAAAATCCTTCACTAGTATCGAAATAACGTTGTATTTGGTCTAGATCAACTGTCGCTATGTTTCTCTCAGCCTGAACGGGGATATGGGGTGTTATTGCGGTGGAGATTGCGTGGCAATGCAGAGTATAAATGTTTGGATTTTTTCTTCGTTTTTCTTATCAAGTTCATATTTAAATGTATTTTGTTACAATTTCAAACCGATAATCAAGTACACTTTTTCAGCCAAAATGGAGAGAACTGTAATTAATGTTGTAATAACTCGTAGTTCAGTCCATTTGCATATGTTACTATGAATATTTAGATGTTGAAATGTATGTATTGTAACATATCTGCAATACAATATTATTAAACTAAACTCCTCTCCAAAAATTTTAAACTCAGACAACATGGCATTTCAGGCAACCTTATTAATTGGATAAATAATGATATAACTGATCGTAAACAAAGAGCTTTCGTTAGCTCTTTTTTTCTGAAATAAAAACTCCAAATGGAGGCGTATTCCAAGGCTCTGTACTAGGACTACTATTGTTTTTAGTTTATATAAACGACATGGCCGATACATTGCTTAATACGACAAGGCTATTTGCTGATGACAGTTCTATTGCGGTATCTACATCCGACATAGATTACATGGAAACTACAATTAATGACGACCTGCGTAAAATATCGATTTGGTCAAAGCAATGGCTAGTAAAACTTAAACCATCTAAAACTGAAGTCATGTTCTTTTCACTTGCAAACAGAAACCGCCCGTCTTTGATATTTGAAAATACTCAACAATCTTGTTGACCATCATAAACATCTGGCAGTAACCCTTTGTCATAATGGCATCAATATATTTCAAATATTGTAACATCTGCGTCTAAGGTTCTAGGTTCAATGAAATTAATGAAATTTAAATTAAAACGTCAAAAGCTGAATCAAATATATAAAACTTACCTTCGACCTATTTCAGAATACGCGGCTATAGTATGGGATAGTTGTACGAATTCTAAAAAGATAATTTAGAAAAAATACAAGATGAAGCCGCGCGAATGGTTACTGGCCTGACTTATTCTGTCTCTATGCGAAAATTATTAACTGAAATTGGTTGGGTCTCTCTGTCCGATAGAAGACATATTCAAAAGTTGATATTTACCTATACGTTTAAAAATGGAGATTTACCGAGTTACTTGAATAAAATATTCCCCGCAACTGTTGCAGAATCTAATCCTTATAACTTGAGAAACAGTTTCAACTTCGTTACTTTACCTAGAAGAACAAAATTGTTTTCGAGATCAGTCTTACCGTCATCTCTAAAACTTTGGAACGAACTTGATATTAACATTTGCGAAGCACCATCCCTTTCGAGTTTTAAAACTGGACTTAACAATAACTTTAAACCACCGATAGTACCTCACTACTATATATTGGGTGATAGATACCTTTCAGTTATACATGCGCGTGCATCAATTTAAACGCTGATCTCCATCTTAATCATTTGGGGGATAATCCCAAATGTATATGTTGTGATGGTGTTGAAGATGTTGAGCATTAGTGTAGATGTATACTTTTTAGAAATGAAGACGGAAATTGTTTTAGACACTCGTATATTCCACCCCTTAAGTCCTCGTAAACTTTTATACGGCATCGACCAACCAACGGATGAGGAAAATCATATTCTATTTACTCAAGTTCAAAACTACAGTAAAAACACTAAACGATTCCAAAATCCTTCACTAGTATCGAACTACCGTTGTATTTTGTCTAGATCAACTGTCGCTATGTTTCTATCAGCCTGAACGGGGATATGCGGTGTTATTGCGGTGGAGATTGCGTGGCAAGGCAGAGTATAAATGTTTGGATTTTTTCTTCGTTTTTCTTATCAAGTTCATATTTAAATGTATTTTGTTACAATTTCAAACCGATAATCAAGTACACTTTTTCAGCCACAATGGAGAGAACTGTAATTAATGTTGTAATAACTCGTAGTTCAATCCATTTGCATATGTTACTATGAATATTTAGATGTTGACATGTATGTATTGTAACATATCTGCAATAAAATATTATTAAACTAAACTCTTCTCAAATAAGAGCGAACATAGTATTATATATTATGTGATACAAGGTTAATGCATCTGTGTCTTCACTCACTAAAATGCATATCTTATACCATATATTTTTTTATAGCATTTAAGCGTATCGTTTGCTAATTCGTCTGGAGGTTGACTTTTTTTGTTAGAGATTTCCTTTAATTTGGGCACAGAAGGCAAAGCTGTTTATACATAAAACAGATTTAAGCTAACCAGTAGTCCATATTGCCAACTTAAGTCCAGACTCTATTGTACCCATCTCGGTGCGCCCTAAGGCGCATTGATTTTGTTGGCGGAGGGACTATAAACCTTAGAACTACACACACACACATACTGACAACTTACCGTTCCAAATCGGCAACCATGTCTTCACCACTCTTTTTGTTGTATATTGTGCATTGACTATTTAATTTGCTCATTTTATTGAATGCGTGGCACAGCGCGAATCTACGGTGCCATTGTGCTGTGCTTTCTTTTCTATATGAGTATTCCACGTTTCCGGAGTAAAAGCATCTTCTCTTAAGAAAACAATAACTAGAGTCTGAGAGTTAACGCATCTATTTTTCCTCAATACACAACATGACAATATTCCTCATCTAACCACTAACAGAAGCTTTCTTATATATCAATTATAGTCATTATTCAGGAAATTGAACCTCATGCTCAAATTAAATCTAAATATGGCAACCGTAATCTTAATGAAGACTTATCTTTCGTATCGGTTTCCTTGTATTGGTAGCCGTATGCGTGACATGATAGATTCGTGGGATGTTAGAGCAGACATGTCGGTGTAATGGCGGAGCAGGTTGATATGTCCATTTATGAGTACTGCATCATATCACTCATTATTTGGATTAACTGCTCTCGGGCTACGACTCTCATGCAGGGTAAATATAACACTAATGCAATGGATTATGCAGTTTATATTACGTGAATGAGGAAGTCGGAGTAACTCTCCATATCGGAATAATAATGAGCCTGTTACGGCTAAGTATCTCTCCATTTACAATGGAGCGGAATAGTCTGTTAGGATTAAGTTCCCGTGCTATTTTAGTGCCAATTCGTTTTCATGAATGGAAACATCAGACGAACTGCATCACTGTTATGCAACTGTTTGTCTATAAGCTATTACATTAACATCATTAAGCATTATATTCTGTAAATAAAAAATGGGTTTACTTTAAATACAAATATAATATGGTATTATATATCAGATCACTAATATCTGAGTTGCAATCTAATTAGAAATGACGTAAGGTTGGCGCAGTTATGACAAATTTCGTTAAATAACACACTTTTAACGAATGCTAACGTGAATATTTGCATATAACCAAGGCACTATGGCGACATACTGACGTATTTGCTAGCATTATTGACAACCGTTGTTGCCATCATGGTAATGATACAACAGTTTTAGAGATTTGTTTGCAAAAAACCCACGTTTTAGTCTTACATCTCTCCATTGAAAATGGAGAAATATTTAGCAAAATATATGACAAGAGAGATGATTTTAATTTTGATATTATTAATTATCCACATTTAGATGGAATGTTCCCCGAGCAACTTCTTATGGGGTCTATGTGTCTCAACTTATTCGTTTTTCTAGAGCTTGTACTCGAGTTGAGGAATTTAATATTCGTAATCTTTGTATAACTAAAAAGCTACTCCATCAGGGTTACAGTTACCATAATATTCGTAAAACCTTTGCAAAATGTTATTATCGTAACCCTGATCTTCTTTCTCAATATAAAAGTAATTTAAGGACTCTTCTGCGACAAGGACTATAACAACCTGACCTCTATGGTGACGTGATTTATAAACTTCGTAAGATCCTTGGTCATGATCACTTTCATACTATCTTTGTTAAACTTGTTAAAAGGTTTATCAAAATAGGTTATGACTCTATCATTTTGCAACGCACTGCATGCTTAGTGGTGGACCCATTTACAGTTTGCCACTATGCTTTCCTCTTTGATTGTGCGATGACTGGACAGGCTGTTGACCCTATGATGACGTGGTGAAAGACACAGGGCTGGTATGTATTGAATGTTTTCCTTTATTTCTGAAACATTTAACTTGCTTCTAGCGAAAACCGCATGAAAATTGAAGGTAAGCTGGACATGCTGCACTACTTTTTGTGAAGCACAGTTTGATGTGTACTTTGGTCATTTTGACCTCAGAATTCAAAAAGAAGGTGTTTACTTTCAGTTTGGAAAATATTTTGGGGAAAAAAGCAGCGAATCATCTAAGGCCCATTTTTGTGTTGCACTGGGCATGACTGATACTACATTGTGTGTGTTATATGGCCAGCATAGTCAGGATTGGATATTTTCGGGTAGGTATTTATTAACAACCCTATGTAAAAATAATGGTGGTCTAGGTCCATCTGTATTTACATACTCATGACTGTCTTTACACAATATCTGGTCTAATAAGGGCTTGTGTGCAGTTACTGAAAAGGAAAACGAAACTCATAATCAAACAATTGCCTATACTACACTATTATACACCTAATTCCACGTAATATTCCAGATATATCTGAACTATCTACAACTAATTACAGACAGGACAACTATGTCATGTAGTAGACATTTCAATCAAAGTTTACTTTGTTACACGAAATTCATAAAGGTTGAAGTTTCGCTTGGAAAATTCAAGCCATTTCAGTATTGTGTTTATGGTATTGTGTTTATGTTAAGAGATTGTAACGTTTAAAGCCTACTTTTGCTCAGCTGCTTTAGCCAAATACGCATTCTGTCGATAATGAAACTTTAAAGGGTTAACCATTGGTGTGTTCGGTGCTGTTTAAACTTTCTTTCCGAAAGGTCAGGCCTAATGTCGCCCTGTACCATTCGATTAGTATTAGCATATTAAACAGACAATATATAGCGGAAATACCCATTATGCGTTTCTTTTTCTTTTCAGTATATATCTGTTTGCTAACAAATAGTTAATATCACGGGAATTGGTGAGAATAGGCCGATTACAATAAATCAGTTAAAATTACAGATCAGGATTTATCGAGTAAATGTTAATGTAGCATTGCCGCACCACAAGCACCGGATTATTAATGTTTTTTTTCTTTTATATCAGTAAATAATATGTCCTGTTTTGTGAAATAGATTTCTTTCATTTATTATTCAGTTATTACTCTGTTGCTGTGCCATGATTTGAGATACAGATACCAGTAAATTTCCTTTATCCAGTTGCTTCTTTATACTTGATTTCTTGCACACCAGTTATTACTCTGCTGCTGTGCCATGGTTTGAGATACAGATTTATTGTATGTATACCAGCAAATTTCCTGTATCCTGTTGCTTTTTTATACTGATTTCTTGCATACCAGTTAATTCTCTCTTGCGGTCTCCATATTTGTGATACATATACACAGTTAATATTTTTGTCATAGCATGCCTTATTTCAAAATAGTTTTATCTATTTATTTTTCATTACTCTTTAATAAATTAATTCATTCTTTCGTTCGTTCGTTCGTTCCTTCATTCATTCAAGTATGCCTCACTGTCTGTCTGTGTCTGATTTGTGATACATATTATCTTCTAGATGTAGCCTTTTGCATGCAAGTACTTTCGTAAAGACAAACAACCAGACAATCTCCGCAAAAAGTCACGATGAATATCGACCTCCTCAAAAACCTTCAATTATACGTGATGCATAGATTTACATGCATATCATCATTTTAAAAAATGAATTCGTTTTAAAGCAACACATATATATATGTATATTTTTTGAACATGATGTTACTCGGACATTCTTTGAAAACACAGGACATTCTTTGAAAACACACAACGCCATCTATAAATGATCAAGACCGTTAAATATACTCCTCAAACTAAATTAAGGACCACTAGATTTCTTCTCCATACGTTTATCATTGAAAATGGCTACAATACACAGACGGAGCACGCAAAGTTGCATCAAACTAGACATTACCAGGTCTTCCGCATTAAGTATCATATACTTTGTTCTGTAAATCTAAAGATTTCCGATTTTTTTTTAATTTCTAAATAAATCAATATTTTGCCTCAAAACTACAAAACAATAAAAGTTTTCAGATATTGTTGTCTTCAGTTTATTCATAACTTTTAAGCACTAATCATAACAATGGATCAACAGAATCGAACTGTAAAATGTTTGTTAAGGCATCATGCAACACTTATGAAATCAATTTATTTTGGGTAAAAAAACAACATTTTATTGCAGTATCCAAATGTCAGTTTTCAACTTGTTATTTTTGGTTCGAAATGTTCCTCAATAATACATCAACACGCAACAGTCCCAATGTTTGGTATTTAACTCATGTGATGATTAAAATGTTAACCTTATTGCAATAAAGAAAGGATGGTCCATCAGTTATTTTGATGAGTATTGCCTGACAGGATGTTGATTGTTTAATAAAGACTTTCTAATCTATATTCACCATAGTTTGCATACCAGTCCCTAGATCCGACCGATCAATATCACGTCTAGAATGTCATTATATACGTACGTCATTCGTATTGAATGTTTCATTTATGCTATTTTCTGGCGTAATCATTCGGGTCATTATGAAAGTAGTAACTTAAAGATATAATTCACTTTAGCAATTGTTTCGCTCCAAACTATCGTTTCCTTCTTCGTGATTTATAGCAGTGTTTTCCTCTTAAATTAAACATATGGGGTTTCTTTTGATTAACACAAAACGATTGGGAAGTAGAGAGATAGAGAGGGTTTTCTTTATGTTATACAGATGGGATTTCTTTTGATTAAAACAAAACGATTAAGAAGAGAGAGAGAGAGAGAGAGAGAGAGAGAGAGAGAGAGAGAGAAGTTCCTCTTTGGAAAATTGAGCAAGTTTAGTACTGTATTTAACGTAAAGAGTTTTGCAAAATTTTGCATCCTAAGTTTTCGTCAAACGCGTACTCTGTCAATCATGAAACTTTACAGAAATACTATTTGCTGTGTTACGTGTTGTTTAAGTCCTTTTTTCCGAAAGGAAAGGTCTTACGTAGCCATGTCCATTCGATTAACAGCAGCATATTGTACATACAATATATAGCGGAAATTCCCGTGTCGCATTTCTTTTTCCTTTCAGTATAGTAGTAAAACAGCTCATGACACTCTGGAAACATTTTGTGAATAGTTTACTTTAAATAAATTTACTTTAAATAAGTAGATCTACTGGTAATATGTGAATTGTTTGTAATACATATCTGAGTACGTGAGTTGATTTTTTGGTTGATAGTCTGATCACTGATCACTGATTATCTGTTAGCCTATAGTCATGTATACTGAAGAGAAAAATATTTCCCCCTATATATTTGTATTTATAATATCCTGAGGTTAATCGAATGGTTCATGGCTATGTAAGACCTTTTCTTTCGGAAATAAAGACTAAAACAACACATAACACAGCAACTACTATTCCTTCAAAGTTTCAGTATTGACAGAGTACGCGTTTGGCTCAAGCATGTGAGCAAACTTAGAATACATTTTTTTGCAAACTCTTTACGTTAACTACAGTACTGAAATGGCTCAATTTTTTAAAAGAGGAACTTCAACATTTATGAAGTTCTTGTTACAAAGTGTACTGTGATTAAAACGTCTACAACATCACAGTTGTGACCTTTCTCTAACTAACAGAAACTTTTTTTTACAAAGCATTTTGGGATTTCTTTGGAATATGATGTTGAATTAAAGATGAATGGCCACCCTTTTTGTAGTATTATCAATTAACAAATTTAACTCATATGAATTACAAGTATATGGACATTTCTTAATAGCCCCGGAGAGAAACATATATTTGAAACCGCTACTAAGTTGTATTTGAAAATAAGTATTATTTGCATGGCATAGATACTACTTATACCACTGCGTGACTGCACGGGGAAATGAGGTAAATCTGAATTGTATAGCTGCACAACTATTGCCAGATAATTGATAAATAAATTTACCAGTGGACTAATTTACCTGTTCAAAGTTTTCTACGTCATCAAATAAAATATTATTCTCGCTTTTCACAGATATTGCAATGTGTGAATTGTAAATATCTATTGCTGTGTATTGATTTCGATTTAAATAAAGATAAACATGTTCATGAAACAAAATATGGCCGGTGAACGTGTGCTGTATGTACAATATATAGCGGAAAATCCCCAGTTGCGTTTCTTTTTCGCTTCAGTATGTTTTGTCTCTTCTTTCATGTAGAATCCGCTTCTGACACAAATTGACCTACAGTTCAGTTGATTAAAGTTATAAGTATTATTAGTTTTTTTCTCTGTTTTTTTTTTTATTATAAAAGTCGGTCATTAGCAACTCGATAAATATCAGGAAGTTCGTACAAGTATACGATGAAAAAGAATCGAATTTGTCTTCATTAAGGATACCAGGGACGCATTTATAAATGTAATCGGATAATGAAGAGATGTTGCAATTCAGGAAAGAAGATTCTAGTTTTGTCTTAATTAAAATGAAGGATACCGATTTAATCTTGGATGACTAGAAGGGAGTTCCATGTAAAACGTGTATCGCATGTGCAGCGTTTGTTTGTCTTTTATTTAGATAGAAACGATTTGATAAAAGTTTTCATTCGCACTATATTATGTCCTTATAATAGCGAATACATGATTTGGGTAAAGATGAATATGTGTGAAAAGTTTAATGAAAAAAATATTAAATTATTACGTTGCAAATAATGAAGAATGTTTGATTGCAATGTAAAGTTTTAAGAAAAAATGGCATACGTCATTAAAAAATAAAATGGGTTATAGACCTTGTGCATTGAATACTTGATAAGGAAGAACTGTACAAAATGGCATGACTATAGTGTCAATGTTTTGCCAAGGTTAAAGCTTTAGGAAAAAAAGAGGCATAACTCAGTCGAAATTGAAGCCAGAGTAATTAGTCATGTAACG
Source organism: Cyrtodaria siliqua (assembly GCA_037043455.1). Lineage (NCBI taxonomy): Eukaryota > Metazoa > Mollusca > Bivalvia > Adapedonta > Hiatellidae > Cyrtodaria > Cyrtodaria siliqua. Next base: position 26,504 of record JAWPHD010009439.1, on the reverse strand, counting down.
ATATTCTTTGGTGGTAAGATACAAATATGTGTGAAGTTTTATGAACATAAGTAAAATACTTTTCAAGTTGTGACCAGGGTTAAATTGCAGTTTAAAGTGTGACGGACGACGACGGACTACAGCCGACGGACAATGAAATCCCTATGTGTCTCGCCCCAGCTAAGCAGACGACACAGGTACTAATTTGTTTTCCAAATAACGGCTAAAAGCAGATATAGTTTATGACGCGTTGTAACGTTTAGCAATTTCAGTAATAAATATAGCCACTGCGTCCAACTGTACAAGTACACTTCAGGTGCAAGATGCGTTGAAGTAACCACATATCTTATAACGCACGTACATAATAGAGCGATATTATGTCAAATTAATTAACAACATGATGTTCTCTAAATGTGTTTAGACACTCTCAAATAATATACAGAAAGAATGTTTCTTTTTATCGGAAACTTAAAACAGACAACCGAGATGGTCACGCGATTTGATATGACAGCTTGATAATTAAATCAATTAGTATAGCTCTTGTTAACCATTGTTTGCTACTGACACTCATAAGTATTAAAATATGTTGATATTAAAAAATACATGTGCAGTCAAACTGGTTTTAGCGGTCACGTAAAATGGAAAGACACCTGTCTTAAGCAGACGTATATTTAATAGCTCTGCTATTATCTTAAATTTAATTTAAGTTACATATTATTATCTTAAATTCAATTGAAATTATATATATTTAGTGATCACGGATTTTTACCGGCCAATTTTGAGCCTCTGCATGAGTGACTATTTGAGACAGGTTTGAGTGTAATAAAATAAAAAATATTTTTTTTTTTTTTTAAAAAGATACGTGTGTATATATGTATGTGTATATGTATATATATATATATATATATGTATGTAATAAAATCATGCATTACATATTGATATATATATAAATAATCACTATTTTACTCTCCCAAGAGAATGAATCTTGAACTGAAACACTTCTTAGTGAGTAATGGAGAAAATGTATGACAAAAAATGATATGTGACAAAATAGACTTTATATGTTGCCATTTATTGCCGTGTGTATATATAATGTATTGTGTTATACCTGTGTACTCATGGACCTAAAGGTCTTTTGTATTTTGAATAAATATATATATATGCTGCATTGTAACCTGACGGGATATCTTTATATAAACTGTCCCGTTTTATAGGGATGACATTAGGTTAAGAGTGAGGTTGTGGCGGGTTATTTGGAAGCATGTGGTTATCTGAAATCCAGGTTATTTCAAATCTGGTCTTAAAGGTGACTAGTGATTTTCTGTTTATTTATTCTCGTCCGTCGAAATAAGTACTGATTTACTCTTGGGTCGTTATCACCATATAGACAATATACCGCCATTTTATTGAAATATCGGTTATTTTTGCTCCTGTATGAATTAAGAGCTGACTACAAAAGTTCTGGTAATATTGTCGAAATACGCTGAACACTAGATCTAGTTAAATAATAAACTTTATGTTGACTTAAGCCGCCGGTCATTACATAGGTAGAAAGAGAAAGACATAGTAGAATAAATCCATATACAGTTTATAAAAGAAATGCTTTCTTTCACAATATTATTTTGTTATGAACATGAAATTGGTATCTCAGTACAAGTACACACTGTGCAGTGCATTGAAAAATATTAGTGTGTTGACAACTAGGATGACTGGACTGTTTATGGATGGACAGTTTTGTGTATGAAAGGCATATTGTGAAAGAAAATAAATACTGAAAAGGGGATCATTAGAAGCAACAAACACAAACAAGAGATAAAAGTAGCAGACTCTGTTTTATTGAGTCTGTTCATGAGAGGTAATGTTAAGTGCAACACCTCTCATGCCTCCTAGCACCGGCTTAAGCGATATTTTACTTAAAAAAACACAACGATTGGGCTTGATGATCTCAAAGGACCAGTAAGTAATAACACCAATGATTTGTAGTCGGGATAACTTTTTACGGCCGCCACACAGCACTAAACAAGCGCTAGTGTGAATGTCAATAAATACGGGAAAAGGGATCCCTTGGAAGCAACAAACACAAACAAGAGATAAAAGTAGCAGACTCGGTTTTATTGAGTCTGTTCATGAGTGGTCATGTTAAGTGCAACACCGCTCACGCCTCCTAGCAGCGGCTTAAGCGATACTTCAAAAACCACAACGACTGGGCTTGAAATGTGCATTTATAAACTTTATATTGAATTGTTTTACAATTTCTTGCTCATTCTACCTATGCATAGATTTAAAATTGCAAATATCTGTTTAAAATTAATTAGATATGTGTTAGTTCTATAACTTTGCTTATTTTCTATATAATGCAATGTGATTTACAAAAACAATACATAAACCTTAACGCTTGTCGTGTCGCACGTACGCCGTTATCATGCATCAGTGTCATTTACCAGATAACTGTTGCTGTGATCATATGAATATAAAAGCGCAACCGTTTAAATCGATTATGGTTGTAATTTCAAATGCAAGATTGTATCTTAAAACGTCTAATGCAGCACTCACGACATTAAGCGAGCATGCGTTTTGAAGAATATTGTCTCCAAGAATAACTAAAATAGTAATTCAATAAAGGCAATCCAAGAGTGAGAAAGATGAGAAAAATGATCTTGCTTTAGAATAAAGCCATCAATAATAATCATTATTGCAACGTATGCTTTGAATTCTGGGATAGGTTTAATTCATATTTGTGAGAGGTGATGTCAAGCTCGGAACAGGACAGGGGATGCATGAATTTAGGTATAGGCGGAGTATTTGAGTATGACAAAGAATGTGAATCCCGAGAACATTTGTCATGCTAGGGAGTTTGAATCCTTTGATAGGCGTAGTATTTGTAATTTGACCGGCAATGTCAGTTCCGAGAAACGTCTTTTTAGTCTGTTATGCTACCGAGTTTGAATCCTTTGACATGTGTAATTTTTAAAGTTGAACTAATATGACAGGGAACGTCAGTTGCGATAAAAGAGTAGTTATTAATTATTGATTACACTGATTACAGGGAGTGTGTGTGTGTGTGTGTGTGTGTGTGTGCGTGCGTGCGTGCGTGCGTGTATATATGTATGTATGTATGGCGTGAACATCGCTTTTAAAGTAACTATCCCGCCAACAACATATGTACACCGTTTCTTAACCTATTGACGACGAGGTATATATATATGCCGTAGTGAGTTCAAATTCTCTCCCTTTGTTATATTTACTGAATTCACAGTATCCCCAAGATTCCGGCACCTTTCATTGTCACTGTCTCAATATAGCTGTGTGTGGTTGAACGCTTAAATGTGGCCCACTCATATGAGCTATACTTGTATGTGTCTATATGTTAATTGTGCCTCCAGACGAGTGTGTTATGATGTATAGATACAGTTCATCAACGTGTGTTGAAGCTACCTTTTTTAAGAAGTGAATTCATACGCTTGATTTCTGTGTATCTCGTCATAGCTAGGCGCCCTGCCGTAGTTCGTCCGAAGGTTGTCAGTCCTTGGAAGTTCACAAATGTTTCTCCCTATATATATATATATATATATACTTTACCTATTTCGAGAATCCAAACTCTATAGACATAATATAAACCGCTTTAGCCAGCCAGGCCATACCCCAAAATTGGAGCGTCGAATTAAGAGTTACCAATTCATAATTCCTTTTAAGCATATTCAGTAACGGGTACTTTAAAACCCCTTGAATATACCTTTAATTTTAATCAGCACATATACATTATTCTTTGTCATCCTGCAAAGAAAATTCTCAGGATTTGATTTGTCAATGGGCCGTAGACATAAGCCCACGCGACGTGAACATAGGACAATTTCTCCGTATGTATCCAATACCTGCAATACACAAAACCAAAATGGCGACGATAACCTTGTCGATTTGTTTTGGAAACCGCCGATTGTTTCCTTTCTATTGCTTTTCTGTGCTTTCCATTGTGTGTCAAGGTCTGAAATAATCGTAAGTATATTTTTTTGAATTTTACAAATAATAAAACATTAACATAGTTATAAAATACGTTAATTTTATGAAAAAAAATCCGCTAAATATAACGACGTTAGAGCGATGACATCACGAAAATAAACACCGTCTAGTTAGAGGCACTTTACGGGGAAATTGTCTCAATAAAAATGAAAACGTGTTTTTTTGTCTGTTTTTTTTTTCTTAAATAAATGGTAACAACTTTGAAGTAGGACAAATTCGTTATTAGGATCCTTGACAGGGAACATGGGCTTACATTCCCTGCCTGGAAAGTATATTTCCCCTCGCCTAACGGCTCTGGCGAATATAATTTCCAGGCAGGGAATGTGAGCCCATGTCCCCTGTCAAGAATCCTAATAACTAATAATGTCCTGAACACCTGGCTAGAGTTTTGATAAACGGGTTTGTAGAGCACTTTTTGCCGTTATTTAGAGAGTTAGTGATTTAGATTTAAAATCGCAAATTCATTTGATGGCGAAAAAATCTTGATCAACTGCTTCAAGTCGCTGGCAAAATATTTTGCAACTGCTGCATTTCGCTGCATTTTTTCTTATCCTTGTCTCGTTTAAAAATTCGCAACTCTTTAAGAAATGCATTTTGCGCGCTGACATTTTGACTGTGTATGCTAGGATGATTGTTTTGTATAACCGTAAGCCCAAATCAGACGAATGTTCAAACGTCTACGTGCATTTTGTTCGTTAATGCCAAAAAGTATTTTTTTTGCACAAAAAACTTATCTGTCAGTCGCTCTATTTCAAATAATATACATTCATATTTCACCAAATAATCTTGAATATTGCCCATGTCCCCTGTCAAGAATCCTAATAACTAACAATGTCCTGAACACCTGGCTAGAGTTTTGATAAACGGGTTTGCAGAGCACTTTTTGCCGTTATTTAGAGAGTTAGTGATTTAGATTTAAAATCGCAAATTCATTTGATGGCGAAAAAATCTTGATCAACTGCTTCAAGTCGCTGGCAAAATATTTTACAACTGCTGCATTTCGCTGCATTTTTTCTTATCCTTGTCTCGTTTAAAAATTCGCAACTCTTTAAGAAATGCATTTTGCGCGCTGACATTTTGACTGTGTATGCTAGGATGATTGTTTTGTATAACCGTAAGCCCAAATCAGACGAATGTTCAAACGTCTACGTGCATTTTGTTCGTTAATGCCAAAAAGTATTTTTTTTTGCACAAAAAACTTATCTGTCAGTCGCTCTATTTCAAATAATATACATTCATATTTCACCAAGTAATCTTGCATATTCTAAAGTTCTTTTAGAGAATATTCCTCACAAAGGGCACACTACTTGAAATACTTACCTTAGTCATACATTGCGTTCTGGACATTACCGACTGTATCAATCGCTGCCAACTGCTTGATTCCCTGTCGGTATACTGGGATGTTTAAACACCTCGATACGCCCATCGAGGTGTTTAAATAAGCCATCTGAGGGTCTCCCAGGGGTTTTGGGGAACAAGGGAACATTGTCTGTCATTGGTAATATTTTTGGGGAATAAGGGAACATTGGAAAAATATTTTTGGGGAACAAAGCAAAATATTGTTGGAGAACAAGGGAACGTTGGGTCATAGTTTCAGGGAACAGGGGAACATGGACCGCCCACTGGTAGAGCCTCCCAACTGACTGAGACCAGACTATATCTATTACTTATTACAGAAAGAGAAAAGGGTTTAGGAAAAAGTTTTCACGTTTAACGTTGATATGGTTTCACGTTTACGGTAAAAAGAGTTTTCACGTCTAAGGTAAAATTTTATTACATTGATCACCAGGTTCGTTGTCACATTTATGAAAGGGGTTTTCACATTTTATGGTAAAGCGTTATTAAATTTATGACAGTTTTCACATTTATGAGCGTTTTCACGTTTAGGGTTCCTACACTGTCTACGAATCTATATTGCATGCATGCTCTCCTATATGTTCGTATCAGATAATTATATGTAGTTTTAACGTGTTTTATTTCTGGGATATTCCAGAAGAATGCTGTCTGACAGCGCACACAGAGATCCAAATTAGTTTCTTGCCCGCAAGAGACACGCAATAAGTGTTTGAAGAATCTCGAAGAAACAATTTAAGGTTGACATTTAACGTTATTGTTATAAGCTATAAACTCAAGTTATAGATCTCCCCGCAACTGAAATAAGAGAGTTTCTGTCACTTATAGAAAATGTAAAAGGGTTTAACGTTTCACCCTAAGGCTATTAATAATTTTGTCTGTGTTCTTCTGATAAACCGTTTTCCATTATATAAGTATAAAATTCGAACAGGAAATGCAGCTTACACTGAACACAGTAAACCCCAAAACACGCAAAAGGACAAACATGAATGGCAATGTTAACAAAGAATAAAGGCATATGACGTCACAAACACAAAAAGGGTTGCCAATAGGATGGGCTGCCTCGGAACGGTCAGTGACAAAAAAGGCCACTGGGGTTTAAACCAGGTTCTAGGGTGCACCAAATCTCAAACTTACCCTACTGTCATCCCACTAAAACGGGACAGTGTAAATATAGAAATCTCTGCCATGAACTATTCTCTAACAAACAAGGTAGCATTAATAGGCAATATAAGTAAAATACAAAGATGCTCGTGTATATATAAATACAACAAAAAAAAAACAATAGCCTAGAAAGCCAACAATGAAAATATAACGTTTTATTTTAATCATAAAATCCACTATTTCACTGTAAAGTATATAATAAATGTAAATATTTAAATTACAAAGCCAAATGTGTACCTTTTTTTCTGGTCAAACAAAATACTGCGCCCTGGGTCACGTACAGTAGATCTATATTATTAAGATGACAATTTACTATTGCTGAACGTTTAAAAAGCACAAACTGTTCATAATAACAAAATATTATATATTCTGTGATGAATTATAGGATTTTCCCAGTTTGAGAAAATCTATAACATACAGTATCTCTTCCTCTACTGTGCTATCTCGCTTAGTGTGCACGATAGCACAGTAGCAAGAACTGTTAAAAACTTCTGATTTTGATGAAGTAAGTGGTCCTGAAATGCCTATGCAACCAAAAAATGCTGGAAATGCCCCCTGAACCCCAGCCATCATCGCTAAAGGACGGTTCCAGCCTGTGCCTGTTGCGTAAGCGCACTCGTTTCTATATGGCAAGAATCTTCCTCACTCGGGAATTATTTCCCGTATCACAACAACAATGTTAATTAAACTCTATATAATATAAACTAAATTTATCTATAAACACCTAAGATTCTGCAAAACAGTATGAAACTGAAAGGATATTATGGAAGGCGGTTTTAGTAGTGATTACATAGTACATGCCATATTAACACAAATTCTATATACATGACATATTTCTATATACATGACATATTTTTTCATTTGACATTGATAGTTCCATATGTGCTAGCCGTGAATTTATTAAAGAAAGATTCACGCAAAGAAAAAGTTAAGCAAAAGTTTATATTCATGATTAATATTATATTACACACATAGACGTTTCATGTTATTCAATCCTCTGCCCGTTGACAAGTGATATAGACATGGTTTAAGTTAAATTAACTTTTCCAAACATTTTGACATGGGCGCCTCTAAATACTCGAAATATGTTATAGTGCCACGCCGTCTTTTTTAAGTGCAGCAAACGCCAGAACTACCCATTTCTTAACAATATGTGTTCTTTTGGCAATGAATGAATGAATAAATGGTGTTTTACGGCACGTCGACACATAAATAGGTCATATTGTGCGCAAAAACTGATGAAATATGAAGAAATGAAGTAGTAATTGAAAATTAATGTAAAAACTATTTACAAATAAGGGATGATATGGTAGTAATATAAACTATGTATATATATGTAAATCAACAAATGCCCGTAAACGTGTATATAAACAAGCAAATATATATAAGAAACATATTATAATGATTTATAAAGCCTGATTTCTTTCAGAAAATCTAAAACAAGGCTTAAATCTATAGTTATCAAATAACTCTTTCATAGTATTAACTGTGTAGTACCTTTGCCGCAAAGGATCAAAGTCTACACATTCCAACAAGATATATTTGACCGTTAACGGTGCAAAACATGGTATACATTCTGGTAATTTGTGTTTTTTTAGTGTTATGTCGTCCATAATCTCTTGGATTTTTCTTTTGGGCTCGATAAAGTAGATCCACGTCTTAAAGTAGAAATATCTTATTGATATACACAGGAAATATTTTGAAAAGATTTTTTTAGCATTTGCTGAACGGGTGCGTGTTTGTTCAACGTTCAAAATATAGGGTATACATCTTGCACACATTTTGTTTACTTCGATAGTTTCTTTAAAATAAAATGATCTCTTGCTAATGATAATCCAGTCACACGTGCTAGAAGGGGAACCGCTAAGCTTGCATCAGTTGTTTTTATAAAAAACTTCATTCACATTTGCTTTATATGTTGAAGTCCTTGACAGGGGCGAATGTGTATCTTGTAATTGTTCTTGTGCAGATCTAAATGTAAACTGTCGAAAATGTTACTGGACCCTCACTATATAAGTCTCTAATTTCAGCAAGGATTGTTTTTGCATTTAATCCAAGTTTGAACCTTGCTTTAAGATTGCCTCTAATTTCCAAACATGTCTGTGTCCGTTTTGTTTACCGACCATTTTTCATTACGTCTAATTAGTAGGTGTGACGCAGCTACTTGTCAGTATGCTAAAGTAGATTTTATGGTAAATAGATAATTATGCTACCCGTCCATATTTTTTTGCATGTGCAGTACCACGTTTTGTATTATAAGGATATAACAAAATTATCAGACTGCGTGGGGCAAGTAATTTCCGAGAATGTGCTAATACAGGAGATGTTTGAATATTGTTTGTTATTGATTGAATTGTTTTCTTCTTTACATGCTGATATTGGTATGTCACTCGTCTACGACGAATTGTCTGTCTCCTTTGTCTCATGCGCGTTACCATAAAGACTATTGATACAATACACGTAGATGTTGAAGTCCTTGACCGTGGCGAATATGTATCTCGCATCACTTTCACAACATTTGCTCAACAGAGGATACAAACATCTAACATTTTGAATGCCAATTTAAGGGCAAGAGAGCACAATAGAAACGATATCTTGCAATACAAAAACAAGCCAGATGCTTCTGATGTATACAAAGAAATCAATTGTACTTAGCTTCCACCCAAACGCACCTGACGTTAACGTGATTTTAACGAGTCACTGGCCAGTCATAGAATCATCCAATCGGCTAAAGAAATTATTTTCAGAGAAACCAATCATCGCTTACAGAAGACCAAAAAGTTTGCGGGATATACTGGTACGAGCATAATTAAAACCAAAATCCCATTGACACGTCAGTTGTACAGCAGTCAAGTCCCTGTGGATTGACTAGATGCCAGACATGAAAACTCATGCCTGTCACGCATAGTTTTAAACAATCTTCGACTGGCGCCATAGTCAATAATAAAATGCCATGCCAATTGTATATCAAGGAATGTCATTTATTTGATAACATGCAAGCAATGTCAGAAACAATACGTAGGAGAAACAAACTACCTCTAAATCAAAGGATCCTGACGTTAACAGGCGCAAACTCGCCAGGTCGCATGCCGCAGAACATATCTACTCTACAGGACATGTTTTCTCGAATATATCCCTTTGCTGCATAGACCAAAACCCCAATTGGTCAGATCACACTCGAAAATCACGCGAATCTTATTGGATTCCACACCATTCAACCGTTTATAATAAACACAGGGGATGACATCCGCATCTCCTGTAAAAATAACTTATAGATTTACACGCCGGTTTATTTGTTGATTAATGTGAAATACTGTGAGTGGTATCAAAATGATTCACCTAATATTTTATCCTTTAATAAAAACGTATAAGCTAGCTTAATATTCCATATGTGTATGAAATCAGAATCAGATGTAACAAGGCGTTTTAAAGCTATTCGTTTTAAGAATAGTTTGCATCTACAATCCAGATGACTTAATTAAAATATCAACATGCTCGACGTTTAATTAAAAAACACACAAACACTCCCCCCCCACCCAAAAAAATAAAAACACAACAAAAAAATCCACAAAAAAACAACAAGAACAACAACAACAAAAAATCTAAAAAAATCACACATTTATATACGTTTGATTTTTAGCAAAATAAATTTACCGAACATTTCTGTTAAGGATATTCGATTAAAGTCGTTTTAACAATTTCTTTATGAAACATTGTCTGTAAAGTTGTTTAATTAACTACACTTCATAACTGATTTGATGTAGGAGTTAATACGGAAAAATAGTTAAACATGTCGAAACACTGTAACGTTAATGTACGCTATTTTAACGTCAACGTCAATATAAAATGTCAGCGTTTTACTTACGCGAAGTCATAACTGACGACGTTTAGTGCAGCTATTGTCAGTCAGTTAACGATAACAGTTGTAGGTATTATACCACTAATTACTTTCCCCATAGACACCAATGTTAAAGTGTCACATATTAATGATTTGCTGCAAATTCAACTCAAGTATGGATAATGCAGCAGTGTAATGTTCATATAGAAAACTAATTTTCCACTTGAAAAATCACCAGAAAAGGGTGGGGTCACAAGACATGTAAGAAAGTTCTTGTTTATTTACTAAACAGGTCAAGAGTACAGCTGTTTTCATTGACTGAATAAAGCCAACAGTTCGTATACAATCTTAACTAATCGGTAATTTCCGTGTCACTCCGCTCTGTTTCATAAAGAACATTCGGTTATTTCCGTGATATGACATTTTGCCCGACTTTATTGCCCGGCAACGCAATCCTGATGGATATGACTGTCGTATCGTATATTCAAAAACGACGTATTTATAGGGATAGTTTCATTTTAGTTTGTCATCGCAGATCTATAATGGTTTTATCTGATATCGCTAATAATCTCTTCACTTGTGTGAATTGCTATGGTCAGCATTGTTTTCGCATTGTACACATTAGATTATCTAGTAGCATGCAGCGAATACACAAGGCGTCAACCTTGGTATCTCAGTAGGGCTACTAATATACCAATGTCTTTGTGTTTAGTGCTTTTGTTATTAAGAAGTATGCTACTGTCTTTAATTAATTGAAGAAAAATATAATCTGCAGAAGTTTGATAAATGTCAGGCTACTTTATTGAAATATTGGTATACTCAATACTGATAATACGTTCTTTGCTCATATGGTCACTAATATAGATCAACCAGAGCTCACAGTGAATAAAGCCAACAGTTCGGATACCGTAGCAGCATTCCTTGAACTATATCTCTCGATTTCAAATGATTACCTACATACGAAAATCTATAATAAGAGAGATGACTTTAACATCGATAACTATCCACATTTAGATCCACATTATTTTTACTAGGGCATGCAACGATGTTAAAAGATTTCAATAATCGAAATCAATTTATTACAAATAAACTTCTTCAGCAAGAGTTTACTTATAAAAAACTAAGTAGATCTTTCTCAAAGTCCTACCGCAACGAAAACCTACTGGAGAGGTACAACACCAACTTAAAAACGTTTCTGCGACTAGGAACCTTTATTCTATGGAGGTGTGATTCATAAACTTCCAAAATTAAAGGGGTTTGACGGATTCCCTGACCACTTTACAAAATTAATTAAGAAATTCGTAAGAAAAAGTTACGACCCTTTAGTATTACGACGCACTTCATACTTGATGATTGACCCCTCTAAAGACGGTCACTACGCTTCACTTTTCTCTTGTGCGATGACCGGACAACCTCGAGGGACTCCATGATTGCACCTTCTGAAACCCTGAGAGGGGAGATTGGTGCATGAACTTTCGTCACTCGGGTTTTCTTGTCGTACCCAAGATTGGTTTTCTCTTTGGCTGCAACTGCTGTGGTTGTTCAGTACAATTCTAGATACATCCTGAGGTGTTTCTAATTATGTTTTTATATAGTTTTGCAATAACATATACGTGTAGTGTTTCCTAATTTCTCTGGATGTGGACGTTATTGTTAGAGATTTACTTTTCATGGGATGTACTTTTATTTACACGGTCTTGTCATTTTCATCACTGAAGATATGATAATAGCGAGGTTGTGTACACGTTAAATCGATTTAAGCTAACTAGTGGGCCATATTGCCTACTGACCGTCCCAAGTCGGTAACCCTGTCTTAACTACGCTTTGTGTTGTGTATTGTCCTTTGTACTGTTTAGTTAATGTGCCCTTTGTTTCTGATTCAGTGCGGACCTACGGTGCCATTGCGTTTGGGTGCTGTGATTTCTATAGGACCATTTTTCTCATGTTTGTGGTTGACTTATTTACAGTTCGACACTATACTTCCTCCTTTGTTAATGCAATGAACCGACAGAGTGTGGACCTTATGATTACGTCTACCAAATATATTGACATATATAGAAATAAGGCAAAGTTTGGACAATTACACTATGGGGACTCGCGAAGAAGTTAGTTATACACCTATATTCCTGTTATTTTTGTCAGGTATGGTACTACCGTTTAAAGACACATGTAGGTATCTCTATGGGTATGAACTATGTACCTATTGTTGCAGATTTGTTTTTGTATTGCTATGAAAGAGATTTCATGTTGCGTCTCACCAGATATGCATGTAAATGAAGCCTTTAATGACACCTCTCGGTATCTGGACATACTGAACATTGACAACCCTGTTTTTTATACTCTGGTTAACACTAGCTATCCTAAAGAACTTTAACTTAACAAAGCTAACATTTCTGATACTGTCTCTTCTTTTTTTGAGTTACATCTTTCTGTTGAAAACGGAGAAATAATTAGCAAAATATATCACACGAGAAATGATTTTAATTGTGATATTGTTTTATTATCCCTACTTAGATTGGTATGTTCCCCGAGCAGCTTCCTATGTGATCTATGTTACTCATCTTATTCGTATAACAAAGAAGCTCCTCCTATGAGATCTTGTTACTCATCTTATTCGTATAACAAAGAAGCTACTCCTGCAAGGCTATTTTTACCATAAACTTCAAAAAAAGCCTTTGCAAATTGCATTATTGTAACCCTAATCTACTTTTAACATATAAAAGTATGTGAAGAACCCTTCTGCGACAAGAACTACCACAAACTGACTTCTCTGGTGTCGCGATTTACAAACGTAAGATTCTTGGCCATAATGACTTTCATACAATCTAAATGAAACTTGTTGAAAGGTTTATCAAAAGAGATTATGACCTATCATTTTGCAACACACTGCATGTTTAGTGGTTGACCCATTTACAATTTACCACTATGCTTTAATTGTGCGATGACTGAAAAGATTGTGGACCCTATGATGATCCTCATGTTTGTCTTAGATCCTGTCTTGTCGTGTCCTTAATGATTTATTCTCTTGTTGCTCTGTCTTCTGCCAAATCACTGAGTACTTACTTTGAGACTATCTAGGCTTTTGTTTTTTATATTCATATACATGATCATCTATGTATTATACTTATATTGCCTATTAATGCTGCCTTGTTTGTTAGAGAATATAGCCTGGAATGGATTTCTTTATTTACACTGTCCCATTTTATTGGGATTACTTGACTTTAGTGTAAGAGTGCGGTTCGGTACATCCCAGAACCTAATTTAAACCCCAAGCAACCTGTTTGCCACTGACCGTTCCAAGGCGGTAAATTTCGGTCAATCCGTTTGTTATTGTTATGTCGCATGCCTTGCCTCTTATTAACATTGTAATTGGTATTCGTTTTAATGCTTGTTTTCGGTTGACTGTGTTATGTGAAAGTTACATTTCCTGTTCGACGTTTATACCTACTTTTGTTATTATATATATTTAATTTTAATATTTTCTTGTCGTGCCCTTAATGGTTTATTCTCTTGTTGCTCTGGCTTCTGCCAAGTCATTGAGTACGTTCATTGTGGCTTTCTAGGCTATTGTTTTTTTTGGATTATATTTACACGAGCATATTTGTCTTTTACTTATATTGCCTATTGATGCTGCCTTGTTGGTTAGAGATTAGATCATGGCAGGGATCTCTTTATTTACACTGTCCTGTTTTAAAATGGGATGAAGTAGGGTAAGTGTGAGGTTTGGTGCACCCTAGAACCGGTTTAAACCCCCAGTGACCTACTTTTCCACTGACCGTTCCAAGGCGGTAGCCCTATTGTCAACCCTTTTGTGTTTGTGATGTCATTTGCTTTTATTATTACTTTTGCCTTCTTGTTTGAATGTTTGCGTGTTTGTTTCTGTGTTTTGTGGGGTTGACTGTCCTCCTTGAATACTACTTTCCCTGTCTTTTTATATTTCACATTTAACTTCTCCCTATAGTTTTCCTTCTACGGAATTGTCTAGACATAACGTAACCATAGGTTTCGTAATCTTAGCTTAACACAATACTAATTAAGACATCAGCCGGAAAGATATGTCGGAGGTATAAATGGAGTAGTTTTCCCTCTAATCAGATTACATTGTTCAATGGAGCACTTCTAAAATGTTCTCGAACAATTTGACGATTGTATAGCTAAAGTACACTAAATTAATGTGTGATGTTGCAAAACATGGAAATAAGATAGGTATTAACCAATCACAACAAGTGTATTATCTCTTGCCATTTTGCCATTTAAGCAAACATAAATACTGAAATTGTCTACTCGCCGTCGTAAAAGGCACCGATTCTTGTTTGTTTTAATTATATTTTGGTAAAATCAAAATAATCCAAAGTTATAAAATGTTTTCCACTTAAGGCTTGCAATAACATGTGAGTATTTAACTGATCATTTGAATCGTAGGGTAAAAGCCAAAACAATTCTAATAACGTACCTTCTCTTTATGCATATTAATCGATTTTTTTTTCCTTTTCATCTTTGGATATCATTGAATTGAATTGGGATTTAAGGCGCACCAACACATGAAAGGTTATATGGCGCCTAACAGGAATGAATATGCCAGGCTCATCCTCCATTTACATCGAGATAAAATATGGAGAATGGGCCTAGAACCTTCTCACCTGCAGAACTGCAGAGTTGCTGCAAATTCTATTGTGGACACTCCATTTACGCTGGAGCCACGTTTATTGTTTTTCTGCCACTGCTCTAGTGATTTGAGCGAGATGGCACCTGAAACAATGCAGGGGTCATGATGTGAATGAGCATGAACAAACAATGATAAAATGAACATAAATTTGTGGGTGAGAGGGAGTTCTATCTCTCTGCCTACCCCTCTAACGGGATCTGCAGTGGCCCTATTCTTTTCCCGGGAAACACAAGGGGCCGTTGGAAATCATCTTTTGAGATTGGCATTCGAATTTACAAAGTATGTGATTCGATATCAGCCATCTTGATATTACAATATCCGTATGTGTTTGCTGACCGGACAGATTGTCGATCCTGTAATGACGCTTACCTAAATACTGTATGGACGGTAGCGTTTGATCTTTGTCTTAAATCTTGTCTTGTCGTACCCTTAATGGTGTGTTCTTATGTTGTATTGGCTTCTAGGTTTTTGTTTATGTTCATATATACATGATAATCTATGTCTTATATTGCATATTCATGCTGACTTGTTTTATAAGAGCGGGGATTTTTTTATTTACACTGTCCGGTTTTATTGGGGTGAGAATAGGGAAGAGTGATATTTGGTGCAACCTAGAAGCTGGTTTAAATCCACAGAGGCCTTTTTGCCACTGATCTTTCCAAGGCAGCATCCCTATTTTCAAACCCTTTGTGTTTGTGATGTCACATGCCTGCCAGCTTTATGCTCGTCTTAAAACAAATCTGTATTTAAATTGAGTTATATGTTTTGGATAAACATTAATACATTATGTTCATTTGATTATAAAAGTAGTTTTTAAACAAAACTGACACAATAGCTTTCATACGAATATTTAAAAAAAATCTTCGAGTATTTCAAAGTTACGTTTATAATACCAGATTTGGTCTACTGATACTATACAGACATTTATTATGACCCGAGTAATTTCATATCAAACATATTTCTTTAGTTTTCTCCTTGTTGAGCTGTCTTAACGCGAGACATTTTTTTTCTATTAATACATCACTGGTCGAGACAGTGCAGTGAAAACATACGACAGTAACGATCAGCTAGACGCATATATGCCATATATGTAATTAATGGAACAGTTTTTCCTCAAGGTCTGGAAGCAGTTTTCAATGCAAAGCTTTTATAGTTCTTGAAAATTGTTTGACGACTGTAGGTAATGCACATTTATTGCAAATTTATGTGTTATGTGCAAGACAAGGAAATAAAATTAGCTTTACCAAACACAAAGAGCGATATAGCGCTTCCTTTAGGTTGCGATGTCCTAAATATACATTAAAACAAGGCACGCTCCTTTTCCCAGTTTGACCTGCAGCAGCAGGGAAGGGTCATGAAAATTTGAAAATGCTATGACAATATTGCAAATTGAAGTTTTAGGGGTCATGAAGATTTGAAAATGCTATGACAATATTGCAAATTGAAGTTTTAGATGTGTAACATGTTAGCTAAGATGGTTGTCATTATTAGGGATGAAAGTTTTGCGGAAAACTGTTTTGTTCATGTTTTGGTAAAATTAACTCTGCAAGTAACTTTACTTAGTAGCTATTTCTTTGTGGATTTGATTGATTTGTCATGAACATTGCTTGGAAATAAGCCGTCTGTGGGAAGTTAATTAGTGGTTCGCTCTTATTATTGCTATTTGAACAAAGAACCTACATACTGTCTGATTGTCGTGCAGGCAGAATTTCCAAGGCGTTCCTTTTTGGTTTAATTATATGTTCTTAAAATTAAAAACCCCAACATGTTTGACGATTAAGACTTGCAAAAACATGCGAGATTTAATTATCACATATAAATGTTATTATCCAAATAAAAAAGCCAAGCGACTTATCATCCAAAGAAAAAAACCAAGCGTCAGGAACATGTTCTAACTTTTCCACTTTCTGAATTTTAACTGAATGGAAATGTTCACATTTTATAAATGTCGGGTTGGGTCGGTGGGTGGTGTGGATGGTGGGGTTGGGGGGAATGGACAGGCTTCTCTGTCGGATGGGGACATAAACCGGGCGGTCGCGTGTATCGGTCTATCCTCCGAACACGTTAAAGAACCATAGGAATCTATTCGATAATAAGAGTAGGGCACGGTTCCCGGATTCATATGTATCATTATTTATTTGGTTTATTTGGTACGTGGGACTAATCTCCAATTTCAGGAAATAACCTTCCTAATAATCGGAATGCGTCTGTCTCTCGGAAATACTATATATGTATATGCTTACGCTTTGATTAAGCTAAACTTTGCACACCGTTCTTGTCATGCTTGTTGTTGCAGTAAGGGTTAACAGTTCATTAATCGCTATGTTTTATCCAATACATTATTTATATATATGAGCAATACATTATTTGTATACCTGTATACAGTTCACAGAGCATCTAAGCATGTCTTCAACAGTAATAATTGAAATGTACTAGAGGCAGTCAGGAAGAACTGTGCTTGTCTTTCCAGATATAAATTAAATATATTATTTTGTGCTTCAAATTTATATAAACTGGGTATCATGTTCCTGCCGGTTTAGTTATTCTTAACATTTTATACAAAAGGGAATCAACTTTGAAATATTCAGTTTTTCTTAGTTATTCTAGCATAGGTTTAAAAATAGCTAAGTTACACAAAAGATATTCACAATGTAAATGTTGATCCATTTTCCACATTAGAACATTATATTTCAGGTTTCATTTCATAACGAAATCTCCATCATGGATATCCGGACATCATGTTGCAATGCTCGATCTTTGTGTATACCCATGACATATTCTTATAATTTACACATGTGGAGGATAAACATCTTCTCACATCTCAACGGTGCGTCTCCGTGGCCGAGGGGTAAACCTTCTCGCCTCACATCGCCGCGAGTTCGAATCCCACTGGGAGCTCGACTTGTAAGTGAAGAAGTGTCGATTCTTACGGATGGCGGGAGGTATACAGTACTGGTTCTACCCAGGAAAAGTATGTGGTCTGCCTCCACCACGAAAACAATCGACCGTCATATATTTGACCTTACATGTGTTCAAAATGACGTAAAACACCATGCAAACAGAACAAATCCAAACACATCTCAATGACTTCGCAATGTCAACATTTGCATGACGCCATGGTGGAACTAAAATAACTCAGCAAGGTTGCTGTGACAATACCACGCATACGTTATGAATAGATTAAATTACAAGTAATTATAAAGCGCAATATGCATTGGATACATATAAAAAGGCCATTCATTAAAATTATTATTATTGAGAGTTCTGAAAAGTTTGGTAAACGATGAACGTATCATCAATCGGATGATAAACAAAAACAAAAAAGAAAGGATGATCTAAAACTGATGTGGGAGCTGCAATTTCGAGAACTATGACGTCATAGATCTAAATTACTATACATGGCATTCTGATACCATATATGGCATATTGATGAATGTCATTTAAAGCAAAGAACATTACTGTAAATGAAAGTATCATCATTTACTTGTCATATTATGTATTATTACTCCATGGTATATATACGTTATTATATTGATATATATTCCTTATAATGGTAATTTAGAACTATCATGTCATATTTCTCAAAATGACGGTTCCCATATTCATTTCAAAAGAATCTTTAAATGATCATGTTTTCTTTGTTTATCATCCGAATTTGATTATTCTATATTTGTATTTTTTACAATCATGTGTTCGGCGTGTATCATAGCCTCGTGGACAATGCGGTATGTATGGAAGGTATGCCTATATTCAGCATTATATGATTGACTTTCGCGTTAGTTAGCCAAATAACGGCAAAATTACACTACAAAACCGTTTATCGAAATTCAGGTCATATAATAATGTATGTGTGCCAATTAAAAGTTCACGGGTTCTTAAATATTTGTGATTGAATATGCGTAAAATGAGCCGTTTATATTGTGTCTATAGAGTTTGGATTCTCGTAATATGTAAAGTATATATATCTCGTCGTCAGTAAGTTTAGAAACGGTGTACATATGTTGTAAAATGTGACTGTTGTTGGCGGGATAGCTACTTTCATTTAAGTACTTTCATCGATTTAGAAGTTCGTCGCAAATTTGTTGAAAATGTTCCGTGACATTAGTAATACCAAACAGCATTGTCTATTACCATGACCGGTAAATAATGACAGTTACGGAAATTGACAAGGACCGGCATGCATCGTAACTTAAACTGGATAAAAATTGGTAAGAGTGTATTGTATTGAATTCTTGGTAAGCGTTCATTGTACTTGAACTCCTGGTAAGCGTTTATTTTACTTGCCCGCTGCAGTAATAAACTTGATCTGGCTATAGATCCTCTCTCCTGAAAGTTCAAACAAAATGCTTCAAAATGAGACTTGTCTGCCTCTGAGCGTTGGGGCATTTGCGTGTAATGCACGTGACAATACCGTTACCATAACAATTCCAAAAAAACGTTCAGTAAAGTTGAACATGAGTACAAAATGTGCATTTGAACAACAAATAATACCTATATTTATGTAATTTATGAAATGTTTAATTTAGACAATCTTTTCAACATAATGAAAATATGAAAATATACTGTAGTTTACGTTACATCCTGCTCGTTACCAAAACATCAAAATACATCTTAAAATAACTAGATCGTAAGTTACCAAGACGCCACTTCCACCCTGGGGTAATTTTAAAGGAAATACTTTTCTGGAAGGATATGACATTTGCTAAATGAAATGCGTTTACCAAATGGGAATGGGGGCATAAGGGTGAGACCTCCATTCGAAATAGGTTACCATTATCAGGTTTTGAAAATATAATACTCAAAAGTTGTTTACCTGCAGCAAAATAGTATGTATATTTTATATTATTTATCAAACATGTTAAAAATTAAAATCAAATGCAATAAAACATTTCCTAAAGACAATGTAGTTTACGTTACCTAAAATTTACATTACCATTTAAAGTTATTTGTCATCTTGAATGTTTCCAGAAAAAAAGGCTCTAGTTCTTTACTTAAATGTGTCTATTTTAATTATAAAATGTTATTCATTAAATGAATATATAAATGAATGAAATGATAAAATATATATATATGTTACGATATGTAAAATAAACATGCAATTTACATTACCATTTAAAGTTATATGTAATACTGGACGTTTCCAGAAATAAAGGTGCTAGTATTTTACTTTTAACTATGACTTTATAAAAAATATAAGGTAATTCATTAGTATAAATAAATAAATAATATAATATCTAAAAATGAAATAAAAATAATAATAAATATTTTATAAAGTACATAAATCGGAAAAATAGTTTGAGTGCAAGAGACAAGCTGTGGTAGAACCAGTGGCTTTGTGCGGAGAGGCAAGGCAGTGCCATTGAAGATGATTAAAAACCACAGAGTTTGTGTCAAATTTGGATTGCTCGAACAACAGCATGAATATCCGGATGATCTTCAAAGAAGTACGGAGAGCACCGAGTGGATAATGTGCTGCCTATATGACAATCCTCATTACACGGATATCAAATATATTTTCGAGATAATTCAAAGGCTACAACTCAAGCTTTTTGCCGCCGTGTCATTTTTCTATAATCATGCATTTGAACATATACACTTCTAAGTGTTTTGTGGCGCCATACTAAACAACATTAACCAGACCTGCCATAGGCAGAAACAAATGAGAGAAGACCAAATTATTGAATTTGACTGTACTATTGGTAATATTGCATCGCAATACTTGGTTGACATCATGTTCAAAGTGCCTGACACTGAAGAGGAAGCGATATTGAAGCCAACAACCTGGCTGATATTGAGTTTGAAATAAGTGATGACGATGAATAGAGGAATCATTACCTCAACTGATGTAATATATTTCCATGAAAATGCATGCTATCCCATTGAGTTACATTGTTAGTAACATAAGTGACGTTAAATACACTTTGTGAATATGTTGAAATTGCTTAATTTGGTATATATCATTAATATATGAAAAGATAAACAGTTAAAATTTGGCATATCATTTGCAAATTGTCTTTGAATTTGGTAACGTAACGAATACGGAAGAGTCGTGTAAATTATATGTAAACTTCATTTCGTTCAATGTTTGCATAAGTCTAAACATTGTATAATGGAAAATGAGAAAATGTTTGTATTTGATACTTAAATATTTAAATAAATGATGTTAACTTAACTGGTACGTAACGTTTAATACATGCGGTAAAAATATTAGCATTGACATAATTTAATGTATTTCAAACTTTGTTGTTACAATCGATGATGTCTAGAGGAATGTTGTAATAACATCTTTATTAATTAATTAGCTGATTTTTCTAGATGTCCGGTAAAACACGGAAAATTATTATTAATTATTATTTAAATGACACAATGTAACGGACAATACAAGAAGCAAACCTTGTTCACATCATAAATACGTATGTCTGTAATAACCTATAATGTTTGAAATAATTTTCCGATATAAAACATTTAATGTTCTTGATTTCTTAAGCCAAACACCATCGTTCAACATGGATGCAGGCCTTAGATTGATTAAGTCGTGCAAAGAAAGAAGTAAAACAATAACGAGTTATATAAAAACGTTATAGTATAGGCCAATGTCATTTAATATTGAACACACAGGCTATGCTTCTGTACAACTTATAGGCCGTGAGCTAATAAGGTGAACCCTCCCCTCCCCCACACCCACCCAGGGGAATTTTGTAGACCCTATTTTTCTGAAAGCTCATTATGTTTGTAGTATTTTGCAACTTGTCTGCCATCTGAGCGTTGGGGCGTTATCGTGTTACAGGGTGTACTCCCCGGAATACGTTATGACACAAGCTTTCGTTTCACTTACTTTATACCTGCGTTATTAAGCCTACGTTACCGTAATTTACGTTAACTTGTTAAATTAAAAATTTAACTTAAAACATAAAAGAACACTAATGATGTTACATCCAAAAAATATTCTAAACCTTACAGATATCCCAAAAATACGTGTCCATGATGTTAATAATGTTTTTTTCTTGTAATGTCCGTTACATTGTGTGTTTTTAAATCATTTATGTCTAAGGGGGTCACCTTATTAGCTCACGGCCTATAAGTTGTACAGAAGCATAGTGTGTGTGTTCTATATTAAATGACATTGGCCTATACTATAACGCTTTCATGTTACTCGTTACTGTTTTACTTCTTTCTTTGCACGACTTAATCAATCTAAGGCCTGCATCCATGAGACAAGTTGACTAAAGTACGGATCTGGCTTTACCTGACAGTTATGCAGCGCACGTCACGCAATCTGTCCTCAGAGATGGTGATAATTATACTGTATAAAAACTTTACCTAGCGGCTAAACATCAGATTTGGATGCTTCAACGTATCACATACCGAAACTGATACACCGAACTCACCTGCCGGTCTTTGTAATTATAACAACGTCTGTGCAATCAATACAAGATGTTTCATGAATGAATAAATGAACTGGGGCTTTACAATCATATTAGGTTATTCTGGAATAGGAACCCCAGAGGGAGATGATAAGGAGGACGACGTTTCTTATCATGCATGCCTCAACCAGAAGCGAACTCACTCGAGGAGCTACCTCATTAAAACAATCATAGCACAAGGCATGAGGCAATGAATACCCTTTTAAAAATACTTACTGGGGCTAGAGGGCGTGAGCGGTAGCTAGCATATTTCACTACCGTTCATGAACAGTCTCAATCAAACCAAGACTGCAATATTTCGTATGTGTCGTGTTCGGCCGTTTTCAAAGGTCCACTCTCATACTCTTTTATATAGCACAGTGGCGTTGCTTGTGCAGTGTGGCGGCAGTAAAACGTCCCCCCGCGCTTGCAATCAGGACTGTTATTCATTCAATCTTTGGAGATCGCTGAGCCCGATACTTATATTTAGTGATCGGTGGTACATTTTCAATTGCTTTTGTTTTCTTACTTAATTTTCGATTCGGTGGTTCCACTACTCCGGCCGATAAAAGGCTCTGGGTATTGTTTAACCACTCATAGGATATGTTGTCTGCTTTTTAATTTAGTCTTTTGGCTGTTACTTGTGATACGCAGGCTTCATAACCGCTGCTCCTAACAAAATTCCATTTTGTTTATTTCGCTCTTCGGGGCATAGTATTTTGTTAGATACTGGGGCAATACGCCGCTGGACATGGGGGAAGAACAGATCTCTATTTCCACCGCCATATGCATGTCATCTTCGGGATGGTTAAATAACGTACTATTGATTTTATAAATATTGAGTTCTGCTCAACCCGGGGCTAGAGGACAGGAGCGGTAGCTAGCATATTCCACTACCGTTCATGAACAGTCTCAATCAAACCGAGACTGCAATATTTCGTATGTGTCGTGTTTGGCCGTTTCCAAAGGTTCGTACTCTTTTACTAACCCGTTGACGGGCATTTGTTGATTTACATATATAGTTTATATTACTACCATCTCATCCCTTATTTTTTAATAGTTTTATCTTGATATATTTACATTAATTTTTAATTACTACTTAATGTATTCATCTTTCGTCGGTTTTTGCGTACAATATGACCTATTTATGTGTCGACGTGCCGTAAAGCACCATTCATTCATTTACTAATATGTTATCGTCTTTATCTGCTCCAGCTGCTGTAGCAAGTGGAGTTGCATGTACATAGATCAAAATAAAGCTCCCCAGAGATCAGTATATATAAAATAATTAATACCCCAGTGATCAATATATATAACATACGTAATATCCCAAGTCAGCAGTATATATAACATACGTAATATCCCCAGTAATCAGTTTATATAACAGCCTTAATATCCCCAGTGATCAGTATATATAACATACTTAATATCCCCAGTCATCAGTATATATAACAAACTTAATATCCCCATTGATCAGTATATATAACAGACTTAATATCCCCTGTCATCAGTATATATAACAGACTTAGTATCCCCAGTCATCAGTATATATAACAGACAAAATATGCCCAGTCATCAGTATATATAACAGACATAATATCCCAAGTGATGAGTATATAAAACAGACATAATATCCCCAGTGATCAGTATATATAACATACTTAATATCCCTAGTGATCAGTATATATAACAGACAATATCCCCAGTGATCAGTATATATAACAGACTTAATATCCCCTGTCATCAGTATATATATATAACAGAATGTATATCCCCAGCCATCAGTATATATAACGGACTTAATATCTCCAGTGATCAGTATATATATAACGGACTTAATATCCCCAATAATCAGTATAAATAACAGACTTAATATCCCCAATGATCAATATATATAACATACTTAATATCCCCTGTCATCAGTATATATCACAGACTTAATAACCCAGTGATCAGTATATATATCATACTTAATATCCCCAGTGATGAGTATATATAACAGACTTAATATCCCCAGTGACAGAGTTAATATCCCCAGTGATCAGTATATATAACATACCTAATATCCCCGGTCATCAGTATATATAACGGGCATAATATACCCAGTGATCAGTATATATAACACTTAATATCCCAAGTCATCAGTATTTATAACAGACTTAATATACCCAGTGATCAGTATGTATAACGGGCATAATATCCCCTGTCATCAGTATATATAGCAGACTTAATATCCCCAGTGATCAGTATATATAACAGACATAATATCCCCTGTCATCAGTATATATAGCAGACTTAATATCCCCAGAGATCAGTATACATAACAGACTTCATATCCCCAGTTATCAGTATATATAACGGGCATAAAATACCCAGTGATCAGTACATATAACAGACTTAATGTCCCCAGTCATCAGTATATATAACAGACAATATACCCAGTGATCAGTATGTATAACGGGCATAATATCCCTAGTGATCAGTATATATAGCAGACTTAATATCCCCAGAGATCAGTATACATAACAGACTTCATATCCCCAGTTATCAGTATATATAACGGGCATAAAATACCCAGTGATCAGTACATATAACAGACTTAATGTCCCCAGTCATCAGTATATATAACAGACAATATACCCAGTGATCAGTATGTATAACGGGCATAATATCCTTAGTGATCAGTATATATAACAGACATAATATCATATCCCCAGTGATCATTATATATAACAGACTATGACAACTCTTGGATTAATTTATTTTGGTCTATTAAAATTTCAGGAGACGTTCTTGATACAATTTGCAATAAACGTCAAGTTTCATATGCTTATGACTTCTCAACGCCATAACACATCACCTTAAAATCAAAGACAATGGTATTGCTGTCATTCAAAACACGTTTGTTAGAGAAAGTACTACATTTTGGCCTGTAACACTATTTAAGCGTTGTTTACTAACGGCAGTTTAGACAATTCAACTATGTGGACCAGTTAGTGAAGCACTCATTTTCCTATTAGATCATATTTTCGTCAGATATGGAACTACCGTTTATAAAGTGTTTGCATCCCTATGGGTACGAACTGTATACCTCTTGTCGCAGATTTGTTCTTATATTGCTATGAAAGAGATTTCATGTTGAGAGTCTTTCATCCGATACTCAGGCAGATGTAATTGAAGCCTGTAGTGACACCTCTCGATATCTGGATGGCATATTGAACATTGACAATTCTTTCTTTTTTATTATTGTTAATAATATCTCACCTAAGGAACTTCAATTCAGCAAAGCTAACACTTCTGATACTGACGCTTCTTTTCTTGATTAACATCTCTCTTTCGAAAATGGTGAAATAATTAGTGAAATCTATGACAAGAGAGATGATTTTAATTTTGATATTGATAATTATCGCCTCGAGCTACTTCTTATTCCTCGAGCTACTTACTTCTTATGGGGTCTATATTTTTCACCCTACTCGACTTTCTAAAGCTTGTAGTCGTGTTGAGAACTTTAATATTCGTAATATATATTATATAATGTATGTAATGTATATTTTAAAAAGCTACTCCAGCGGTGCTAGAGTAACCATAAACTTCAAAAAGCCACAATTTTATTATCGTGACCCTGATCTACTTTTAAAATATAAAAGCAATTTAAGAACTTTTCTGCGACAAGGACTATCACAACCTAACTTCTATGGTGATGAGATTTACAAAC
This sequence comes from Cyrtodaria siliqua, assembly GCA_037043455.1. NCBI lineage: Eukaryota > Metazoa > Mollusca > Bivalvia > Adapedonta > Hiatellidae > Cyrtodaria > Cyrtodaria siliqua. The sequence goes on along the minus strand of JAWPHD010009439.1, from coordinate 369 downwards.
TTCGTAATATCCTTGGCCATAATCACTTTCATACAATCTTTATCATGTTTATTAAGAATGTTAAAACGTTTATCAAAAAAAAAGGTTATGACCCTATCATTTTGCAACACACTTTGACCCATTTACAGTTTGCCACTGTGCTTTCTTCTTTGATTGTGCGATGACCGGAAAGATGGTCGGTAGCGTTTATGTTTATCTGTCGTATGCTTAACGGTTTGTTCACTTGTTGCCCTGGCTTCTGCCAAGTCATTGAGTACTTGCTTTGTGTCTTCTATGCTCATTTTTTAATATTATATATATTATGATCATTTAAATGTTATACTTATTTTGCATATACATGCTATCTTGTTTGTTAGAGAATATAAGCTG